>CM041103.1:224821-237821 GCA_023079485.1 Archilochus colubris | reverse complement strand
GGAATCTTCCAGGTGTTGAGTATCATTTCAGTGATTTGCATAATCCTGTTTTTCAGATTCCACACCTCCAGGATGAGGATGAAATGCATGGCGGAGGAGACAAGGGAACCAGCTGAAGGTTAGTCAGGGTGTGCAGTTGGTGGGAATCTGTCTCTCTTGGCTTACTGACCACAGTATGGTTTGTTGTCCTTTTGAAGGTGGAAGAGGCGAGCGAAGTGGGATACGGACACTGGAGTTGGCTGTGACAAGGTGAGCCAAAGCTGGTGGGCTGGAGGAGCAGTTACTTCTCGGGTGTTGTGTTGTCGGTTAGTCATGAGCATCCCCTGTTTGTGTTTTTTTTCTTTTTCAGGTGCCCTCGTAACCTCATTGTGGCACCCCAAAGACATGGCAGGCAGATGGGTGAGGGGCAAAGGTAATGGAGCGGGAGAGGGATGTCACAGTGGCCTGGATGTTGTTGGAGGCAATATCTCAGCGTGTGCCTTTCTCTTTGACTTTTGCAGGTGTTGCACACAGTGCCGGTGTGACCAGGCCTTGTCTTGAGGAACGTTTGGACAAGGTGAGGTAGCTGTGCACAGAGTTGTTCATGTATTTTATGTCAACTCGGTTAAATGTTTCCCCTTTTTTTGCAGGTGGTGTCCATCCTACCTTTGGGAATGGATGACCATTGAAGGTGAGGTGTTAGAGAGGGGGTTCATGCAGCCTGTGGTGGTTGATCAGCAGAACAGTAACTCTCTCTCTCTCTCTTGTTCTTTTAGGTGCCCAAAGCAGTGGTGGAGACAGGATTGAGCTCTGGATCAGGAAGGGGAGAAGAATGCTCTTGGACTCTTCTGAGGCCTCTTCTTTGTAGTGTAAGTGTTCGTAGATGGCTGAAGCAGTCCTAACTGGTGACATGGACTCTGATTTTTTCCTTTTTTTTTTTTTCTTCTGATTGCAGATGATGAACAGGAACATGTGTACTGAAGCAACATGGCTGTCAGACGATGTGGTGTTTGCTGCTGGACATAGATTCAGAACCCCAGCTCTCAGAAAGATAAGTTGAGGGACTGAATGGTCGAGGGGTTGAGAGTTGCCGGAGGGATTTTGAAGTTGCTCTCTGGGAGAGGGCTGTCTGGGAGTAGGTCCCTTTGCGTGCATAAGCGGAGCAAGTTATTTTCTGGCACCATGCTAGTGTGGGCAGGGCAGCTCCAGCCTCGGTGTCTGGGGTTGTGTGTTTTATGTCATCCATCTTTGTTGTCTCGGACCTTCCTCAGGCCTTGACGGTCCTCTGTGTTCTCAGAGAGCAAGTCCCGCATCTTGGGCATCATCCCTGCAAAGCCTTTCCTGATCAGCATGGTGCTGGTCAGCAGCGTCTTTTTCTTGCATGACAAATGCAAACTGTAGATTGGTCTTTCCCCTTGGAAGTTTCTTGATGGTCATCTTCTGAAACATCATTGCCACTTGCCTCGGCATCTCTGGTCATAGAGTTTTCTTGGATCAGGACTCGATCCCCATGTCCTCGTGTCCTCAGGTCTTGAAGTCCATGCTTTTGGCATCCATCGCTTCATTTCCTAGCTTTGCAGTCACAGTGGGTGACTGTGGGTCTTCTTGCCAAGCAGTCTTGGATGCCGGAGATGTGCTTCTTGCTTGGTGTTCTTTTGACATGGTCTCATGGTTTGCAGGGTTGTGTCTTGTTTCTTTGTGTGTTTGGCTTGGAGCTGCCCTGCCTGTAGTTGTAGGGTCAGGGTTTGTTGGAAGGGTGCTAAAGGGTATCTTCCAGGTGTTGAGTATTATTTCAGTGATTTGTGTAATCCTGTTTTTCAGATCCCACAAGTCAAGGATTAGCAAGAACTGGATGGAGGAGGCGAAGACAAGGGCAACAGCTTAAGGTTAGTCTGTGTTTGGTGTTGGTGGGGATGTGCTTTCAATATTTATAAGTATCTCTGAGATTAGTTTATTTCTTTCAGATGCAGAATTCCAGGACATGGCATCAAAAGCAGAGGAGGTACGTTGCTGAATGTCATAACAAGGCTTGGTAAAGTCTGTCAGAGGGCAGGTGGATGTAGTTGCTCTATGAGTAGCACTAATGGATTTTTTTTCCTTATCTTCCAAAGGTGTGTAGAGCAGGTGATTCATCTCAATGGGACCAGAAATTTGGAAGGTGAGTGCTGTGAAATTGACTGCTGGAAGTGTTAAATGTTATGAGTATTATTCATGTGAAAAACATCACCTGTGTGTTTCTTTCAGGTGGTGTCTTGGAATCCAGTTCATACTAACCTGCCTGAGGGGCATCTGGTGAAGGATTGAGGTAAAGGAGATTGAGCAATTCTTTGGGAGGGTTTTGTTAGAAGTAGCAGTATATTACAAATTGCCTTTCTCTTTTCAGGTGCCATGAACAGCCATTGAGATGTCAGGAAGTACACCCATCAGCTGCCTAGGAAGGTGAGATTCTAGTAAGCTGTTTCAGTGAGCAAGATCAAATTCCTTGACTGCTCATTAAAGCATTTTCCTTTGTTTTTGCAGATGCTGTCCTGGCCATTGTTGGACTTGCTGAGCCTTTGAGGTGAGGTGGAGTGGTCGCAACAATGAGGATCATTTTAAGGAGCACAACAGTAATTTTGTCTCTTGCTCTTCTAGGTGACAGAAGCACGGTGTCTCCGAGGAGTGTGTTGACTGAGGACGGCGTGCTGTTGGAGCAGTCGGTGCCGGTAGAAAGGACGCCATAGGATTCTGCGTGGTTTATTGAGAACCATCTTCGGGGAGAGCATCTGAACCTGCGCCTTTTCATCCTGCAAGCTGTGTTTCCATGACAGCGCTATGTTGTATTTCATCTGTGCATCCTTCCGGGTTTCAGTCTCAAAGCCCATCAGGTAACCAATCTCTTTATCAGGTGTTTGATTTTGTAGGGCTCTGTATGTGTTGTCTTTGGTAGTATACTGAATTTGTACTGTAGGTCTCCAGGTATACATTGTATGTGTGACTAGTTCTCAGTGTCTTGCAATGCTTTGTATTTGAATTTCTGTGGCTTCGTGGTGGGCTAGGTGCTGTGGCTTCATTGCGTCCTTGTGTTTCTGTATTAGAGCATCTACTGCATTGTATGGTATGGCTCATGTTGGTGTCGCGCCGTACTTGCCCTGGTGTCGCGCCGTACTTGCCCTGGTGTCGCGCCGTACTTGCCCTGGTGTCGCGCCGTACTTGCCCTGGTGTCGCGCCGTCCCCCCGTACTTGCCCTGGTGTCGCGCCGTACTTGCCCTGGTGTCGCGCCGTACTTGCCCTGGTGTCGCGCCGTGCTTGCCCTGGTGTCGCGCCGTGCTTGCCCTGGTGTCGCGCCGTGCTTGCCCTGGTGTCTGAGTTGTTACTCTATTTTTTTACTCATGTGCACCAAGATAATCTGTATTAGTGTCTGTGGTTCCATTGGTGTTTTCCATGTGTGGTTGTATTGTTCTGTGAAGCCTTATCTGTGTCTTAGGGTGGCTTTGTTACAGCTTGTACTGTATTAAATTACAATGCCCTACATTTGACTGCTTGAGTTTTTATTGCACTGTATTGCTATGCAATGTACTGGGGTTTGAATCTGTATTCTACTACATTTGCCTGTATGGGGCTGTATTAGTGTGCCCGTGAGCCTATAGCATTGTAGGGGACTAGCAACATGAGTGGGTGTTGCTATGTATGACTGTACTCAAATATGCATTGCAGACTATTTGTGTCTATCTGCCTATGTTGCACTGCATTTTTGGTAGTATTTTCCCTTGTGTAGGTTTGTATTTTCCTATGTATTGTATTGCTGTTCAATGGTTATTGTACTTCATATTGTACTTCAGTATTCCCTTGTAACTGGATACTGCATTGCAACTGATAATGCACGTGAATATGTACTGCATTGTATTTTGGTTTGCATTTGTGCAGTGCCTTGTATTTGAGTCTTGTATTTGTGTTTGCACTTGACTATCTGTTGTTACTTGCCTGTATTCCTCTGTAGTGGAGTTAGTTTACTTTGTGTTGCCTTGTAGAAGGATTAATTTTGAGTAGCTTTTTATTTGAATATGTGTTTGTACTGCCTTACTTATTGTTTGTTTGACTTTGTACAGCCCTACTTTAGAGTGGTAGATTTAGTCTGTAGTGTCTGGTCTGCCTTTGTGATGCCTTGTAGTTCAATCCTAATTTGAGTCTGGGCTCAAATTAAATTGAGTTTGTGTAGTTATAGTATTTGAGTGAGTCATCAAAGTATTTGCCTGTAAGTAGTGGAAGTTTGAGTAGAAGTCTGTAATGCCTTCTTTGTCTGTCTTTGACTGTATAGTCTTGAATATTTGTTTATCTCCCTGTTGGACTTTGTCCTTGAATATTGTATTTTCAGTAATTGTTTTTGACTGCATTGAGTGTACTTGTGTGTGTAATGTGATGGAACTGGCTGTAATTGACTGAGTATAGCATTGTAACCATCTAATGGTATGCATTGCCATTGCATGTGTATTGATTTGTAATGATGTATGTGTATTGCCTTGAAACTGACTGTGTATGGCCTTGTAGTGATGTACTTGAAGTTTGGATCTGGGTGTGGGTAGCCTTGTAGCTGGGTCTGAGTAGCCTTGCAGTGATGTACTTGAAGCTTGCAACTGGGTGTGGTTAGCCTTGGACCTGGGTGTGGGTAGCCTTGTGGTGATGTACTTGAAGCTTGAAACTGAGTGTGGTTAGCCTTGGACCTGGGTGTGGGTAGCCTTGCAGTGACGTACTTGAAGCTTCCAACTTGGTGTGGGTAGCCTTGGATGTGGGTGTGCGTCGCCTTGCAAATGTGTATCGCTTTGTCATGATGTACTTGTCTCCAAAATCTGTGTCTATTGCCCTGTACTGCTACACTTTTGTATTGCTTAGTACTGTTGTACTTGTATTGCCTTAACTGAGTGCCTATTGCCTTACAGTGATGTGCTTGTATTGTGTTGTACCTGAGTATTGCCTTGTACCTGAGCGTGTGTAATGCTGTACTTGTATTGCCTTAATTGTGTCTGTTGCTTTGTACTCAAATGTCTATTGCCTTGAACTTGAATGTCTATTGCCCGGTACTGCTGTTCTTGTATTGCCCTGAACTCGAATGTGTATTGCCCTGAACTCGAATGTGTATTGCCCTGAACTCGAATGTGTATTGCCTTGAAGTGTTGTACTTCTATTGCCTTGAAGTGTTGTACTTCTATTGCCTTGAAGTGTTGTACTTCTATTGCCTTGAAGTGTTGTACTTCTATTGCCTTGAAGTGTTGAATTTCTATTGCCTTGAAGTGTTGTACTTCTATTGCCTTGAATTGTAATTCTATTGCCTTGAAGTGTTGTACTTCTATTGCCCTGTACTTGTGTGTATTGCCTTGAACTGTTGTACTTGTATTGCCTTGAACTCAAATGTGTATTGCTCTATACTGTTGTACTTTATTGCCCTGTACGTGTGTGTATTGCCTGAACTGTTGTACTTGTATTGCCTTGAACTCAAATGTGTATTGCCTTGTACTTGAATGTACATTGCCTTGAACTGTTGAACTTGTATTGCCTTGAACTTTTGTGCTTGTATTGCCTTGTACTCGAATGTGCATTGCCTTGAACTTTGTACTTGTATTGCCTTGAACTGTTGTACTTGTATTGCCTTGAACTGTTGTACTTGTATTGCCTTGTACTTGAATGTGCATTGCCTTGTACTGTTGTACTTGTTTTGCCTTGAACTGTTGTACTTGTATTGCCTTGTACTTGAATGTGCATTGCCTTGTACTGTTGTACTTGTTTTGCCTTGAACTGTTGTACTTGTATTGCCTTGTACTCGAATGTGCATTGCCTTGAACTGTTGTACTTGTTTTGCCTTGTACTTGAATGTGCATTGCCTTGTACTGTTGTACTTGTATTGCCTTGAACTTTTGTACTTGTATTGCCTTGTACTCGAATGTGCATTGCCTTGTACTGTTGTACTTGTTTTGCCTTGTACTCGAATGTGCATTGCCTTGTACTGTTGTACTTGTTTTGCCTTGAACTGTTGTACTTGTATTGCGTAGAACTGTTCTACTTGTATTGCCTTGTACTCGAATGTGGATTGCCTTGAACTCTTGTACTTCTATTGCCTTGTACTCGAATGTGCATTGCCTTGAACTGTTGTACTTGTATTGCCTTGAACTCGAATGTGCATTGCCTTGTACTGTTGTACTTGTTTTGCCTTGTACTTGAATGTGCATTGCCTTGTACTGTTGTACTTGTTTTGCCTTGAACTGTTGTACTTGTATTGCCTTGAACTTGTACTGCATTGCCTTGAACTGTTGTACTTGTATTGCCTTGAACTGTTGTACTTGTATTGCCTTGAACTGTTGTACTTGTATTGCCTTGAACTGTTGTACTTGTATTGCCTTGTACTCGAATGTGCATTGCCTTGAACTGTTGTACTTGTATTGCCTTGAACTGTTGTACTTGTGTTGCCTTGTACTCGAATGTGCATTGCCTTGAACTGTTGTACTTGTATTGCCTTGAACTGTTGTACTTGTATTGCCTTGTACTTGAATGTGCATTGCCTTGAACTGTTGTACTTGTATTGCCTTGAACTTTTGTACTTGTATTGCCTTGTACTCGAATGTGCATTGCCTTGTACTGTTGTACTTGTTTTGCCTTGTACTCGAATGACTTCATTGCCTTGTACTGTTGTACTTGTATTGCCTCAACTGTTGTACTTGTATTGCCTAGAACTGTTCTTGTATTGCCTTGTACTCGAATGTGGATTGCCTTGAACTCTTGTACTTCTATTGCCTTGTACTCGAATGTGCATTGCCTTGAACTGTTGTACTTGTATTGCCTTGAACTGTTGTACTTGTATTGCCTTGAACTGTTGTACTTGTATTGCCTTGAACTCGAACTTGCATTGCCTTGAACTCTTGTACTTGTATTGCCTTGAACTCAAATGTGCATTGCCTTGTACTGTTGTACTTGTATTGCCTTGTACTTGAATGTGCATTGCCTTGTACTGTTGTACTTGTTTTGCCTTGTACTCGAATGTGCATTGCCTTGTACTGTTGTACTTGTATTGCCTTGAACTGTTGTACTTGTATTGCCTTGTACTACCACCCACTCGAATGTGCATGCATATTACTGTTGTACTTGTTTGCCTTGTACTCGAATGTGCATTGCATACTATTGTGTATTGCCTTGAACTCGAATGTGCATTGCCTTGAACTGTTGTACTTGTATTGCCTTGAACTGTTGTACTTGTATTGCCTTGAACTGTTGTACTTGTATTGCCTTGTACTCGAATGTGCATTGCCTTGTACTGTTGTACTTGTATTGCCTTGTACTCGAATGTGCATTGCCTTGAACTGTTGTACTTGTATTGCCTTGTACTTGAATGTGCATTGCCTTGAACTGTTGTACTTGTATTGCCTTGAACTGTTGTACTTGTATTGCCTTGAACTCGTATGTGTATTGCCTTGAACTGTTGTACTTGTATTGCCTTGTACTTGAATGTGCATTGCCTTGAACTGTTGTACTTGTTTTGCCTTGAACTGTTGTACTTGTATTGCCTTGTACTTGAATGTGCATTGCCTTGAACTGTTGTACTTGTATTGCCTTGAACTGTTGTACTTGTATTGCCTTGTACTCGATATTGCATTGCCTTGAACTGTCCTGTCTCGAATGTGTATTGCCTTGAACTGTTGTACTTGTATTGCCTTGAACTGTTGTACTTGTATTGCCTTGTACTTGAATGTGCATTGCCTTTACTTGTATTGCCTTGAACTGTTGTACTTGTATTGCCTTGTATAGAATGTGCATTGCCTTGAACTGTTGTACTTGTATTGCCTTGTACTCGAATGTGCATTGCCTTGAACTGTTGTACTTGTATTGCCTTGAACTGTTGTACTTGTATTGCCTTGTACTCGATTGTGCAATGCCTTGTACTCGAATATGTATTGCATTGTACTGTTGTACTTGTTATGCCCTGTACTTGAATATGTATTGCCTTGTACTGCTGTACTTGTATTGCCTTGTAATGTGTTGATTTTTGTTTTTAATATAGTTCTTAGTTATTACTCTGTAGTTGTAGCTTCAGGTTCTTGCAAGGGTAGATGGTTTAGTTTTTGTGGGCTAGCTTGCTTGTATCATAGTGGTTTAGGTGTAGCTAGTGCTTGTACATTGTGTGTTGAGGTAACAATTGTTTCCTTTTCAGGTACTGAAAAAAAATACTTAGAATAAAAAAGCCCCAGCTGGGGGATTTTTTTTTTGCTCCCCCAGCTGGGGTTTTTTTTCCCGGGTCCCGGTCGGTCTGTGAGGCGATGTTCATCGCCTATGTTTGGATCCAGAAAGACCTGGGACCTGGGTTTTGGCAGGCAGGATGATTTAGGAGGCTCCCAGGAGCAACATTCCTGAGGAGTGTGGTGGATGAAGGGTGTAGGTGGATAGAAGCAGAGGAAGTGTAGTTGGTATCTGAGAGCTGGTAGTGGCTTGTGCAGTAGTGCAATGAGGGTTGAGGAATTTTATTGGCAGTGTTAGGTAATAAGAGATTTTGGTGGTAGGTCTTGTCTGTGTGTGTAGAGATGACAACTTTTTCCCTTTCAGGTACTTAAAAAAAACAAACTTAGAATAAAAAAACCCCAGCTGGGGGATTTTTTTTTGCTCCCCCAGCTGGGTTTTTTTTTCCCGGGTCCCGGTCGGTCTGTGAGGCGATGTTCATCGCCTATGTTTGGATCCAGAAAGACCTGGGACCTGGGTTTTGGCAGGCAGGGTGATTTAGGAGGCCTCCAGGAGCACAGCTCCTGGGGAGCATTGTGGATTCATGGCAGAAGTGGGTGCCAATGATAGTAAAACGTAATTGGGATCTTTGCAGGAGAGGGCTGCATAGGTGTTGTGTCAGAGGGGTAGTTTGGAGAATTGGAAGGTAACACAGAGAATGTAAGTCAGGCAGATGTTGTGCATGGTCCTTAGTTTTATCTGTAAGTCATTTGTTTAGAGAAAGTAATTGTAAAGATGTATTAGGTGTCTGGAACAAATGGGAGCTAGTATAAAAAGGCATTTTTCCTGCTTTTGTGTACTGTGTCATTATTTCCTTGCTTAGGGACCAATAAAACTTGAATAAAGCTGTGTTTTGCCTTGCTGTGTCTTGTGTCATTGTTTCCTTGGTTAGGTACCAATAAAACTTGAACAAAGCTGTGTTTTGCCTTGCTGTGTCTAATGTCATTGTTTCCTTGGTTAGGGACCAATAAAACTTGAATAAAGCTGTGTTTTGCCTTGCTGCGTCTCATGTCATTGTTTCCTTGGTTAGGGACCAATAAAACTTGAATAAAGCTGTGTTTTGCCTTGCTGTGTCCTGTATCATTATTTTTTAAGGTAGGTTTTGTATGTTGTGTCTTTGTAGTGACTGGATTGGCTGTGTATGTCTGTCTCGGTGTGCCTGTGTATGTCTGTGTCAAATCCTATCTGTCTCTGTCTTGTCTGAGTTGGCCAACTCATTCTCTACTGTCCACTTTGTTCTTGTCTTTCCCTCTTCTACTGCCTCTATCTGTCTCCTACTGTCTTTCTCATTATCTCTTATATTGTCTTTCTCTCTTGTACTTCTTTCTCTTGTACTTTCTTCTTCCTCTTTCTCTATTTTCTCTTTCTCTATTTTCTCTTTCTCTATTTTCTCTTTCTCTATTTTCTCTTTCTCTATTATTTTCTCTTTCTCTTTATTTTCTCTTTCTCTATTATTTTCTCTTTCTCTTATTTTCTCTTTCTCTTTATTTTCTCTTTCTCTTTATTTTCTCTTTCTCTATTATTTTCTCTTTCTCTATTATTTTCTCTTTCTCTATTATTTTCTCTTTCTCTATTATTTTCTTTCTCTATTATTTTCTCTTTCTCTATTATTTTCTCTTTCTCTATTATTTTCTCTTTCTCTTTATTTTCTCTTTCTCTATTATTTTCTCTTTCTCTTTATTTTCTCTTTCTCTATTATTTTCTCTTTCTCTATTTTCTCTTTCTCTATTTTCTCTTTCTCTATTTTCTCTTTCTCTATTTTCTCTTTCTCTATTTTCTCTTTCTCTATTTTCTCTTTCTCTATTTTCTCTTTCTCTATTTTCTCTTTCTCTATTTTCTCTTTCTCTCTATTTTCTCTTTCTCTCTATTTTCTCTTTCTCTCTATTTTCTCTTTCTCTCTATTTTCTCTTTCTCTCTATTTTCTCTTTCTCTCTATTTTCTCTTTCTCTATTTTCTCTTTCTCTATTTTCTCTTTCTCTATTTTCTCTTTCTCTATTTTCTCTTTCTCTCCTATTTTCTCTTTCTCTCCTATTTTCTCTTTCTCTCCTATTTTCTCTTTCTCTCCTATTTTCTCTTTCTCTTTCTCTCCTATTTTCTCTTTCTCTCCTATTTTCTCTTTCTCTCCTATTTTCTCTTTCTCTCCTATTTTCTCTTTCTCTCCTATTTTCTCTTTCTCTCCTATTTTCTCTTTCTCTCCTATTTTCTTTCTCTCCTATTTTCTCTTTCTCTTTCTCTCCTATTTTCTCTTTCTCTTTCTCTCCTATTTTCTCTTTCTCTTTCTCTCCTATTTTCTCTTTCTCTTTCTCTCCTATTTTCTTTCTCTTTCTCTCCTATTTTCTCTTTCTCTTTCTCTCCTACTTTCTCTTTCTCTTTCTCTCCTACTTTCTCTTTCTCTTTCTCTCCTACTTTCTCTTTCTCTTTCTCTCCTACTTTCTCTTTCTCTTTCTCTCCTACTTTCTCTTTCTCTTTCTCTCCTACTTTCTCTTTCTCTTTCTCTCCTACTTTCTCTTTCTCTTTCTCTCCTACTTTCTCTTTCTCTTTCTCTCTACTTTCTCTTTCTCTTTCTCTCCTACTTTCTCTTTCTCTTTCTCTCCTACTTTCTCTTTCTCTTTCTCTCCTACTTTCTCTTTCTCTTTCTCTCCTACTTTCTCTTTCTCTTTCTCTCCTACTTTCTCTTTCTCTTTCTCTCCTACTTTCTCTTTCTCTTTCTCTCCTACTTTCTCTTTCTCTTTCTCTCCTACTTTCTCTCTTCTACTTTCTCTCTCTTTCTCTCTTCTACTTTCTCTCTTTCTCTCTTCTACTTTCTCTTTCTCTCTTCTACTTTCTCTTTCTCTCTTCTACTTTCTCTTTCTCTCTTCTACTTTCTCTTTCTCTCTTCTACTTTCTCTTTCTCTCTTCTACTTTCTCTTTCTCTCTTCTACTTTCTTTTCTTTTAGTTCTAACTTGTCACAATTTTAGTGACAAGTTTAAAATTTAAATTTAAAATTTAAATTAAAAATTTATTTAAAAAAAAACCCTAGCAGCCCCTTGGGAGGAAAAAAAAAAAAAAAAAAAAAAAATAAAAAAAAAAAAATTTTTCCTCCCAAGGGGCTGCTGGGGCTGCACCGGACATATTATTTTTAATTTTTTATATATACTAGTATATAGGGAAATTAGCATAAATTACCATAATAGACCCCCCCCCCCCAGCCCATCCCCTCCCACACCCACACCCCTACACCATACATCCCACACATACCCCCCCCCCACACACACTACATAACCACCCACTCACTCCCCCCTCCCTCCCCTCCCAACCGAACACATCACCATGCCCCAGAAGACGACCAAAGAAGACCCGGACCCCGCGGCGCACCGGACCCCGCGGCGCACCGGACCCCGCGGCGCACCGGACCCCGCGGCGCACCGGACCCCGCGGCGCACCGGACCCCGCGGCGCACCGGACCCCGCGGCGCACCGGACCCCGCGGCGCACCGGACCCCGCGGCGCACCGGACCCCGCGGCGCACCGGACCCCGCGGCGCACCGGACCCCGCGGCGCACCGGACCCCACAGCGCACCGGACCGCGGCGCACCGCACCCGCGGCGCACCGCACCGCGCGCACCGCCCCACCAGCGCACCGCCCCCCGCAGCGCACCGCCCCCACCGCACCGCCCCCGCGGCACCGCCCCGCGGCACACGCCCCCGCGGCCCCGCCCCGCGGCGCGCCCCCGGCCACACCACCCCCGCGGCACCGCCCCCCACTGCCGCACCGCCCCCGCAGCGCACCGCCCCCCGCGGCGCACCGCCCCGCGCGCACCGCCCCCGCCACCGCCCCCGCGGCGCACCGCCCCCGCGCGCCACCCACCCCGCCCCACGCAGCACACCGCCCCCGCAGACTCACCGCCCCGCGGCGCACCGCCCCCGTAAACCCCACTACACACCCACGTAAACCCCCCCTAACCCTAACCACGCCTAACCTCCTAACCCTAACCACCTAACCTCCTAACCCCTAAGCCCCGCCCCTAACCTAACCGCCCTAACCCCTAACCTAACCCTAACCCCGCCCCTAACCCTAACCACGCCCCTAACCCCGCCCCTAACCCCACCCTAACCGCCCTAACCGCCCTAACCTAACCACGCCCTAACCACGCCCTAACCCCGCCCTAACCCTAACCCACGCCCACCCTAACCCCGCCCCTAACACCCTAACCCCCAACACCCCACCCTAACCCCTAACCACGCCCCTAACCCCCTACCCTAACCGCCCTAACCACGCCCCTAACCCCGCCCCTAACCCTAACCACGCCCCTAACCCCACCCCTAACCCTAACCACGCCCCTAACCACGCCCCTAACCCCGCCCCTAACCCTAACCACGCCCCTAACCACGCCCCTAACCCCGCCCCTAACCCTAACCACGCCCCTAACCCCGCCCCTAACCCCGCCCCTAACCCCGCCCCTAACCCTAACCCCGCCCCTAACCCCACCCCAACCGTTAGAGTTAGGGTTAGGGTGGGTTAGGGTTAGGGTTAGGGTTAGGGTTAGGGTTAGGGTTAGGGTTAGGTTAGGGTTAGTGGGGTTAGGGATTAGGGTTAGGAGGTTAGGGTTAGGGTTAGGGTTAGGGTTAGGGTTAGGGTTAGGGTAAGGGTTAGGGTTAGGGTTAGGGAAGGGTTAGGGTTAGGGTTAGGGTTAGGGTTAGGGTTAGGGTTAGGGTTAGGGTTAGGGTTAGGGTTAGGGTTGGGGTTAGGGTTAGGGTTAGGGTTAGGGTTAGGGTTAGGGTTAGGGTTAGGGTTAGGGTTAGGGTT
>CM041103.1:207050-224721 GCA_023079485.1 Archilochus colubris | reverse complement strand
TGTGTCCCACCTTTATTGGCCCCCTGGTAATAGGGGGCCTGCCCTAACCAGGCACAGGTGGACTCACACACACTCTTTGGAAACCCGAGGCACCTGGTTTATCTTGTTTCTCTACACAGCTCTGAGGAAAACTTTGACCCTCCAGAAGGAAGAAAGAGGTCCCACCTGCAGCCCTCCTTTGGGGAGGAACAGACAAGATAGATGCCAGCAGTGACCACACAGAGTGTTCCATCCCACACACGTCATATTCGGTATAAATTTGAGGCATCACGAGGGTCAAGCCATGATTTCCTGTTTCCAGCTTCCATCTGCCTGCCCTTCCTGCTTCCCTTCCTCCCCCCGGCATCCTGGAAGGATTCCGTCCATTCTTCTGCCTGTGCTCATGATCTGTGCCAGCCCATATCTCTGTGTTCCTGCCTCCAGCTCCCGACTGCTCCTGACTCTGGGAGTCCAGGACTTTCCCAGGGCTGCCCTGCAGCCTCTGTGGGGACGTGAGAGTTCTTGGGGGAAAAGGGGGGAGGCACGTGGTTTCCATTTTCCTGTATAGTTGTATATATTTAGTAATTTTTTCCTATTTATCATTACTGTTTCATTAAAGTTATGCAGTTTAGTTTCCAACCCATTAGTCTCTCTCCCTTAATTCTCTATTCTTTCTTTATCAAGGAGGAGAGCAAGATTAATAGAGAGCATCTGTTATGTGGTTTAATTGCCAGGCCAGTGTTAAACCGTGACACCTTGCTGGCGTCCCACAGCCCTCTTCTGGCTCTGTTGCACATTTTACATCTTTTTTGCTCCACGAGAAACTCTTCTGAAACTGTCTGTCATTTGGTTCCCAACATCCCAGGGACACCTGTACTTTATTCAAATTCCCTCCAGACTGCTGCTTGTGCCCCTCAGCTTTCTTCAGTGACTTTGATCCAAAAATGACCCCTCTAAAAGAACAGTGCCTTCCAGGTTGCCTTTAGTATACTTTTAGCTTTGTTGCAGAGCTCTCACTCCTCTGAGTCTTTCAGGGGACTTCTTGAGTCCATATCTGTGACCCACCCCACTTGTTCTTTCCTCCTTTCTGTCTAATCCAAGCCTCCAACAACCTTTACTCTGTTAACATTCTCTAGGGGTTGAATTCTTACCTGGTCATGTTGCTGAAGCAACAAAAAGAAAAAACCCAAAATTCCTGGGCCAGCATCATAGACCTCTGCTTGTCCTGTAAATTGAAGAAAGGGGAGAAAACTGACTGCTTCTCCTCTGGCTGCTTTTATACCTTGTGGTAATTGCTACCTCCCCTTTCTCAGGGGATTGTGGGAACAGCTGTGGGCGGTGCCTGTGGTATATAAGCCACAGCCTTTGGCTAGGGGCTTCAGTCAGCTCTTGGGCTTCCCTGAAGTTAGAGCTCTTCTTCTCCTGTAGCTGAGGGCAGCTATGGAGCCATTTGGACTGATCAAGAAGACTCTTCAAGGTAAGAGCTTTAGAACCACTTTAAGGTAGTGCTCTTTATAGCAAGAATATGGTTGCATGCAAGCATCTGTGCTTGTCATGTAAACTGAAGATGAAAGAAAAAACAGAGGGCTTTTGCCCTGGCTGGTTTTATACCTTGTGGTAATTGCCACTTCCCATTTCCTAGGGGATTGTGGGAGAGGCTGTGGGTGGTGCTTGTGGTATATAAGCCACAGCCTTTGGCTAGGGGCTTCAGTCAGCTTCTGGGCTTCTCTGAGGTCAGAGCTCTCTTGCTCCTGGAGCTGAGGGCAGCTGTTGAGCTGTCTGGGCTGTTTGAGAAGACTCTTCAAGGTAAGAACTTTAGAACCACCAAAAGATAACGCTCTTTATAGCAAGGATATGGTTGCATGCAAGCGTCTGTGCTTGTCAGGTAAACTGAAAATGAAAGAAAAAACTGAGGGCTTCTGCCCTGGCTGGTTTTCTACCTTGTGGTAATTGCCACTTCCCCTTTCCTAGGGGATTGTGGGAGAGGCTGTGGGTGGTGCTTGTGGTATATAAGCCACAGCCTTTGGCTAGGGGCTTCAGTAAGCTCCTGGGCTTCTCTGAGGTCAGAGCTCTCTTGCTCCTGTAGCTGAGGGCAGCTGTTGAGCTGTCTGGGCTGTTTGAGAAGACTCTTCAAGGTAAGAACTTTAGAACCACCAAAAGGTAGAGCTCTTTATAGCAAGAATATGGTTGCATGCATATTTTGTTTTTTTTTTTTAATTGCAGTGGTTGATCAGGAAGCTTAGAACTGCAGAAACATGCTCGTCAGCCACTGTCGTTTTGTTACTGGACATAAATTTTGACCCACAGCCCTCTGAAAGCTAAGTACAGGAACTTGGTTGCAGAGGGGCCGAGGCTTTAGTTCCAGGAGGGGTTTTGATGATGGCATCTGGGTGACAGCTGTATATAATCAGCCCCCTTTGAGTGGGCGAATAGAGTGTGATACTTTCCAGCATAATGCTAGGGTGGGCAGGGCAGCTCCAGCCTTGGTGTGTGGGGTTGTGTATTTTATGTTGTCTGTCTTTGTTGTCTTAGAGCTTCCTCAGGCCTTGATGGTCTTCTGTGTCGTCACAGAGCAAGTCCTGCATCTTGGGCATCATCCCTGCAAAGCCTTTCCTGATCAGCACGGTGCTGATCAGCACCATCTTCTGTACGACAAGTCAAAATTGCGATCGGTCTCTTGACTTGCAACTTTCTTGATGATTGTCTTTGGCAATGTCATTCTCACTTGCATTGTCATCTGATCTCTGTCCATCCAGTTTCCCTGAGGGGGACTCATTCCCCGCATCCTTGCATCCTCAGGTTTTGAAGGTGGCTTCTCAGGCATCCGTTGCTTCATTCCTTCGCTTTGCAGACGCATCGTTCTTGGTCTTATTGCCCAAAAGTCTTGGATTCCAGACTCCCCCATCTTACTGCAAGTTTCATCTTGAGTTCAAGTCTTGTGACTCACATGGCTGTGTCTTGGGTCAGTCTGCGTGTGAGTGTTTGGCTTGGAGCTGCCCTGCCTGCTGTGAAAGATCAGGGGCCATGGGAAGTGTCAAAACCTGACAGACTCGGTGTTGTGCGGCGGTCCGGTAAGTTGCTTAATCCTGTTTTTCAGATTCCACACTTCAAGGATGAGGATGAAATGCATGGAGGAGGAAACAAGGGAACCAGCTGAAGGTTAGTCAGGGTGTGCAGTTGGTGGGAATCTGTCTCTCTTGGCTTCCTGACCACAGTATGGTTTGTTGTCCTTTTGAAGGCGGAAGCGGCGAGCGAAGCGGGATACGGACACCGGAGGTGGCTGTGACAAGGTGAGCCAAAGCTGCTGGGCTGGAGGAGCAGTTACTTCTCGGGTGTTGTATTGTCGGTTAGTCATGAGCATCCCCTGTTTGTGGTTTTTTTTTCTTTTTCAGGTGCCCTCCTAACCTCCTTGTGGCACCCCAAAGAGATGGCAGGCAGATGGGTGAGGGGCAAAGGTAATGGAGCAGGAGAGGGATGTCACAGTGGCCTGGGTGTTGTTGGAGGCAATATCTCAGCGTGTGCCTTTTTCTTTGACTTTTGCAGGTGTCGCACACAGTGCCGGTGTGACCAGGCCATGTCTCGAGGAACAGTTGGAGAAGGTGAGATGGCTGTGCACAGAGTTGTTCACATATTTTATGTCAACTCGGTTAAATGTTTCCCCTTTTTTTGCAGGCGGTGTGCATCCTACCTTTGGGAACGGATGACCATTGAAGGTGAGGTGTTAGAGAGCGGGTTCATGCAGCTCGTGGTGGTTGATCAGCAGAACAGTAACTCTCTCTCTCTCTTGTTCTTTTAGGTGCCCAAAGCAGTGGTGGAGACAGGATTGAGCTCTGGATCAGGAAGGGGAGAAGAATGCTGTGGGACTCTTCTGAGGCCTCTTCTTTGTAGTGTAAGTGTTTGTAGATGGCTGAAGCAGTCCTAACTGGTGACATGGAATCTGATTTTTTTCTTTTTTTTTTTTCTTCTGATTGCAGATGATGAACAGGAACATGTATACTGAAGCAACATGCCTGTCAGACGATGTGGTGTTTGCTGCTGG
The DNA here is from genome assembly GCA_023079485.1 of Archilochus colubris. NCBI lineage: Eukaryota > Metazoa > Chordata > Aves > Apodiformes > Trochilidae > Archilochus > Archilochus colubris. Next base: position 220,703 of record CM041103.1, on the reverse strand, counting down.
ACATAGATTCAGAACCCCAGCTCTCAGAAAGATAAGTTGAGGGACTGAATCGTCGAGGGGTTGAGGTTGGGAGTTGCCGGAGGGATTTTGAAGTTGCTTTCTGGGGGAGGGCTGTCTGGGAGTAGCTCCCTTTGCGTGCCTAAGCGGAGCAAGTTAGTTTCCGGCACAATGCTAGCGTGGGCAGGGCAGCTCCAGCCTCGGTGTCTGGGGTTGTGTGTTTTGTGTCATCCATCTTTGTTGTCTCAGGCCTTGATGGTCCTCTGTGTCCTCAGAGAGCAAGTCCTGCATCTTGGGCATCATCCCTGCAAAGCCTTTCCTGATCATCATGGTGCTGGTCAGCAGCGTCTTCTTCTTGCATGACAAATGCAAACCGTAGATTGGTCTTTCCTCTTGGAAGTTTCTTGACGGTCATCTTCTGAAACATCATTGCCACTTGCATCGGCATCTCTGGTCATAGATTTTTCTTGGATCGGGAATCGATCCCCACGTCCTCGTGTCCTCAGGTCTTGAAGTCCATGCTTTTGGCATCCATCGCTTCATTTCCTAGCTTCGCAGTCACAGCGGGTGACTGTGGGTCTTCTTGCCAAGCAGTCTTGGGTGCTGGAGATGTGCTTCTTGCTTGGTATTCTTTTGACATGGTCTCATGGTTTGCAGGGTTGTGTCTTGTTTCTTTGAGTGTTTGGCTTGGAGCTGCCCTGCCTGTAGTTGTAGGGTCAGGGATTGTTGGAAGGGCGCTAAAGGGAATCTTCCAGGTGTTGAGTAGCATTTCAGTGACTTGTGTAATCCTGTTTTTCAGATCCCTCAAGTCAAGGATGTGGATGAAATGCATGGAGGAGGAGACAAGGGAACCAGCTGAAGGTTAGTCAGGGTGTGCAGTTGGTGGGAATCTGTCTCTCTTGGCTTCCTGACCACATTATGGTTTGTCCTTTTGAAGGCGGAAGCGGCGAGCGAAGCGGGATACGGACACCGGAGGTGGCTGTGACAAGGTGAGCCAAAGCTGCTGGGCTGGAGGAGCAGTTACTTCTCGGGTGTTGTATTGTCGGTTAGTCATGAGCATCCCCCGTTTGTGGTTTTTTTTCTTTTTCAGGTGCCCTCCTAACCTCCTTGTGGCACCCCAAAGAGATGGCAGGCAGATGGGTGAGGGGCAAAGGTAATGGAGCAGGAGAGGGATGTCACAGTGGCCTGGGTGTTGTTGGAGGCAATATCTCAGCGTGTGCCTTTTTCTTTGACTTTTGCAGGTGTCGCACACAGTGCCGGTGTGACCAGGCCATGTCTTGAGGAACAGTTGGAGAAGGTGAGATGGCTGTGCACAGAGTTGTTCACATATTTTATGTCAACTCGGTTAAATGTTTCCCCTTTTTTTGCAGGCGGTGTGCATCCTACCTTTGGGAACGGATGACCATTGAAGGTGAGGTGTTAGAGAGCGGGTTCATGCAGCTCGTGGTGGTTGATCAGCAGAACAGTAACTCTCTCTCTCTCTCTTGTTCTTTTAGGTGCCCAAAGCAGTGGTGGAGACAGGATTGAGCTCTGGATCAGGAAGGGGAGAAGAATGCTGTGGGACTCTTCTGAGGCCTCTTCTTTGTAGTGTAAGTGTTTGTAGATGGCTGAAGCAGTCCTAACTGGTGACATGGAATCTAATTTTTTTCTTTTTTTCTTTTCTTCTGATTGCAGATGATGAACAGGAACATGTATACTGAAGCAACATGCCTGTCAGACGATGTGGTGTTTGCTGCTGGACATAGATTCAGAACCCCAGCTCTCAGAAAGATAAGTTGAGGGACTGAATCGTCGAGGGGTTGAGGTTGGGAGTTGCCGGAGGGATTTTGAAGTTGCTTTCTGGGAGAGGGCTGTCTGGGAGTAGCTCCCTTTGCGTGCCTAAGCGGAGCAAGTTAGTTTCTGGCACAATGCTAGCGTGGGCAGGGCAGCTCCAGCCTCGGTGTCTGGGGTTGTGTGTTTTGTGTCATCCATCTTTGTTGTCTCAGGCCTTGATGGTCCTCTGTGTCCTCAGAGCAAGTCCCGCATCTTGGGCATCATCCCTGCAAAGCCTTTCCTGATCATCATGGTGCTGGTCAGCAGCGTCTTCTTCTTGCATGACAAATGCAAACCGTAGATTGGTCTTTCCTCTTGGAAGTTTCTTGACGGTCATCTTCTGAAACATCATTGCCACTTGCATCGGCATCTCTGGTCATAGATTTTTCTTGGATCAGGAATCGATCCCCACGTCCTCGTGTCCTCAGGTCTTGAAGTCCATGCTTTTGGCATCCATCGCTTCATTTCCTAGCTTCGCAGTCACAGCGGGTGACTGTGGGTCTTCTTGCCAAGCAGTCTTGGGTGCTGGAGATGTGCTTCTTGCTTGGTATTCTTTTGACATGGTCTCATGGTTTGCAGGGTTGTGTCTTGTTTCTTTGAGTGTTTGGCTTGGAGCTGCCCTGCCTGTAGTTGTAGGGTCAGGGATTGTTGGAAGGGTGCTAAAGGGAATCTTCCAGGTGTTGAGTAGCATTTCAGTGACTTGTGTAATCCTGTTTTTCAGATCCCACAAGTCAAGGATGAGGATGAAGTGGATGGAGGAGGAGAAGACAAGGGCACCAGCTGAAGGTTAGTCGGTGTTTGGTGTGGGTGGGAACGTGCTTTCAATATTTATAAGTATTTCTGAGATTAATTTATTTCTTTCAGAAGCGGAATTCCAGGACATGGCATAAAAAGCAGAGGAGGTACGTAGCTGAATGTCATAACAAGGCTTGGTAAAGTCTGTCATAGGGCAGGTGGATGTAGTTGCTCTATGAGTAGCACTAATGGATTTTTTTTTCTTATCTTGCAAAGGTGTGTAGAGCAGGTGATTCATCTCACTGGGAGAAGAAATTTGGAAGGTGAGTGCAGTGAAATTGACTGCTGGAAGTGTTAAATGATATGAGTATTATTCACGTAAAAAACATTACCTGTGTGTTTTTTTCAGGTGGTGCCTCGGCATCCAGTTCATACTAACATGCCTGAGGGGCATCTGGCGAAGGATTGAGGTAAAGGAGATTGGGCAATTCTTTGGGAGGGTTTTGATAGAAGTAGCAGTATATTACAAATTGCCTTTCTCTTTTCAGGTGCCATAAACAGCCATTGAGATGTCAGGAATTACACCCATCAGCTGCCTAAGAAGGTGAGATGCTAGTAAGCTGTTTCAGTGAGTAAGATCAAAGTCCTTGACCGCTCGTTAAAGCATTTTCCTTTGTTTTTGCAGATGCTGTCCTGGCCATTGTTGGACTTGGCTGAGCCTTTGAGGTGAGGTGGAGTGTGTAACAACAAGGATCATTTTAAGGAGCACAACAGTAATTTTGTCTCTTGGTCTTCTAGGTGACAGAAGCACGGTGTCTCTGAGGAGCGTGTTGACTGAGGACAGCGTGCTGTTCGAGCAGTCGGTGCCGGTAGAAAGGACGCCATAGGATTCTGCATGGTTTATGGAGAGCCATCTTCGGGGAGAGCATCTGAACCTGTGCCTTTTCATCTCACAAACTGTTTCCATGACAGCGCTATGTTGTATTTCATCTGTGCATCCTTCAGGGTTTCAGTCTCAAAGCCCATCAGGTAACAAATCTGTTTATCTGGTGTTTGGTTTTGTAGGGCTCTGTATCTGTTGTGTTTGGCAGCATACTGATTTTGTACTGTAGGTCTCCAGGTATACATTGTATGCGTGACTAGTTTTCAGTGTCTTGCAATGCTTTGCATTTGAATTGCTGTGGCTTCGTGGCGGGCTAGGTGCTGTGGCTTCATTGCCTCCTTGTGTTTCTGTATTAGAGCATCTACTGCATTGTACGGTATGGCTCATGTTGGTGTTGCGCCGTACTTGCCCTGGTGTTGCGCCGTACTTGCCCTGGTGTTGCGCCGTACTTGCCCTGGTGTTGCGCCGTACTTGCCCTGGTGTTGCGCCGTACTTGCCCGGGTGTTGCGCCGTACTTGCCCTGGTGTTGCGCCGTACTTGCCCTGGTGTTGCGCCGTACTTGCCCTGGTGTTGCGCCGTACTTGCCCTGGTGTTGCGCCGTACTTGCCCTGGTGTTGCGCCGTACTTGCCCTGGTGTTGCGCCGTACTTGCCCTGGTGTTGCGACGTACTTGCCCTGGTGTTGCGCCGTACTTGCCCTGGTGTTGCGCCGTACTTGCCCTGGTGTTGCGCCGTACTTGCCCTGGTGTTGCGCCGTACTTGCCCTGGTGTTGCGCTGTACTTGCCCTGGTGTCTGAGTTATTCTATTTTTTTACTCATGTGCACCAAGATTATCTGTGTTAGTGTCTGTGGTTCCATTGGTGTTTTCCATGTGTGGTTGTATTGTACTGTGAAGCCTTATTTGTGTGTTAGGGTGGCTTTGTTACAGCTTGTACTGTATTAAATTACAGTGCCCTACATTTGACTGCTTGAGTTTTTATTGCACTGTATTGCTATGCAATATAATGGAGTTTGCATCTGTATTGTACTACATTTGCCTGTATGGGGCTGTATTAGTGTGCCAGTGAGCCTATAGCATTGTAGGGGACTAGCAACACGACTGGGTGTTGCTATGTATGACTATGTACTCAAATATGCATTGCAGACTATTTGTGTCTATCTGCCTATGTTGCATTGCATTTTTGGTAGGTTCCCTTGTGTAGGTTTGTATTTTCCTATGTATTGTATTGCTGTTCAATGGTTATTGTACTTCATATTGTGCTTCAGTATTCCCTTGTAACTGGATACTGCATTGCAACTGATAATGCACGTGAATATGTACTGCATTGTATTTTGGTTTGCATTTGTGCACTGCCTTGTATTTGAGTCTTGTATTTGTGTTTGCACTTGACTATCTGTTTTTACTTGCCTGTATTCCTCTGTAGTGGAGTTAGTTTACTTTGTGTTGCCTTGTAGAAGGATTAATTTTGAGTAGCTTTTTATTTGAATATGTGTTTGTACTGCCTTACTTATTGTTTGTTTGACTTTGTACAGCCCTACTTTAGAGTGGTAGATTTAGTCTGTAGTGTCTGGTCTGCCTTTGTGATGCCTTGTAGTTCAATCCTAATTTGAGTCTGGGCTCAAATTAAATTGAGTTTGTGTAGTTATAGTATTTGAGTGAGTCATCAAAGTATTTGCCTGTAAGTAGTGGAAGTTTGAGTAGAAGTCTGTAATGCCTTCTTTGTCTGTCTTTGACTGTATAGTCTTGAATATTTGTTTATCTCCCTGTTGGACTCTGTCCTTGAATATTGTATTTTCAATAATTGTTTTTGACTGCATTGAGTGTACTTGTGTGTGTAATGTGATGGAACTGGCTGTAATTGACTGAGTATAGCATTGTAACCATCTAATGGTATGCATTGCCATTGCATGTGTATTGATTTGTAATGATGTATGTGTATTGCCTTGAAACTGACTGTGTATGGCCTTGTAGTGATGTATTTGAAGTTTGGACCTGGGTGTGGGTAGCCTTGTAGCTGGGTCTGAGTAGCCTTGCAGTGATGTACTTGAAGCTTGCAACTGGGTGTGGTTAGCCTTGGACCTGGGTGTGGGTAGCCTTGCGGTGATGTACTTGAAGCTTCCAACTTGGTGTGGGTAGCCTTGGATGTGGGTGTGGGTAGCCTTGCAGTGACGTACTTGAAGCTTCCAACTTGGTGTGGGTAGCCTTGGATGTGGGTGTGCGTCGCCTTGCAAATGCGTATCGCTTTGTCATGATGTACTTGTCTCCAAAATCTGTGTCTATTGCCCTGTACTGCTACACTTTTGTATTGCTTAGTACTGTTGTACTTGTATTGCCTTAACTGAGTGCCTATTGCCTTGCAGTGATGTGCTTGTATTGTGTTGTACCTGAGTATTGCCTTGTACCTGAGCGTGTGTAATGCTGTACTTGTATTGCCTTAATTGTGTCTGTTGGTTTGTACTCAAATGTCTATTGCCTTGAACTTGAATGTCTATTGCCTGGTACTGCTGTTCTTGTATTGCCCTGAACTCGAATGTGTATTGCCCTGAACTCGAATGTGTATTGCCCTGAACTCGAATGTGTATTGCCCTGAACTCGAATGTGTATTGCCCTGAACTCAAATGTGTATTGCCCTGAAGTGTTGTACTTCTATTGCCCTGAAGTGTTGTACTTCTATTGCCCTGAAGTGTTGTACTTCTATTGCCCTGAAGTGTTGTACTTCTATTGCCCTGAAGTGTTGTACTTCTATTGCCCTGAAGTGTTGTACTTCTATTGCCCTGAAGTGTTGTACTTCTATTGCCCTGAAGTGTTGTACTTCTATTGCCCTGAAGTGTTGTACTTCTATTGCCCTGAAGTGTTGTACTTCTATTGCCCTGAAGTGTAATTCGCAATGTGTATTGCCTTGAACTGTTGTACTTGTATTGCCCTGAACTCAAATGTCTATTGCTCTATACTGTTGTACTTGTATTGCCCTGTACTTGCGTGTGTATTGTCCTGAACTGTTGTACTTGTATTGCCTTGAACTCAAATGTGTATTGCCTTGTACTTGAATGTACATTGCCTTGAACTGTTGAACTTGTATTGCCTTGAACTCTACCTTGTATCGAATGGCTCCTTGAACTGTTGTACTTGTATTGCCTTGAACTGTTGTACTTGTATTGCCTTGAACTGTTGTACTTGTATTGCCTTGTACTGTTGTACTTGTATTGCCTTGTACTGTTGTACTTGTATTGCCTTGAACTGTTGAACTTGTATTGCCTTGTACTGTTGTACTTGTTTTGCCTTGTACTCGAATGTGCATTGCCTTGTACTGTTGTACTTGTTTTGCCTTGAACTGTTGTACTTGTATTGCCTTGTACTAGAATGTGCATTGCCTTGAACTGTTGTACTTGTTTTGCCTTGTACTTGAATGTGCATTGCCTTGTACTGTTGTACTTGTATTGCCTTGAACTTTTGTACTTGTATTGCCTTGTACTCGAATGTATTGCCTTGTACTGTTGTACTTGTTTTGCCTTGTACTCGAATGTGTATTGCCTTGTACTGTTGTACTTGTTTTCCTTGTACTGAATGTGCACTGCCTTGTACTGTTGTACTTGTTTTGCCTTGTACTCGAATGTGCATTGCCTTGAACTGTTTTACTTGTATTGCCTTGAACTGTTTTACTTGTATTGCCTTGAACTGTTTTACTTGTATTGCCTTGAACTGTTTTACTTGTATTGCCTTGAACTGTTTTACTTGTATTGCCTTGAACTGTTTTACTTGTATTGCCTTGAACTGTTTTACTTGTATTGCCTTGAACTGTTTTACTTGTATTGCCTTGTACTCGAATGTGTATTGCCTTGAACTGTTGTACTTGTATTGCCTTGAACTGTTGTACTTGTATTGCCTTGTACTCGAATGTGCATTGCCTTGTACTGTTGTACTTGTATTGCCTTGAACTGTTGTCCTTGTATTGCCTTGAACTGTTGTCCTTGTATTGCCTTGAACTGTTGTCCTTGTATTGCCTTGTACTCGAATGTGCATTGCCTTGTACTGTTGTACTTGTATTGCCTTGAACTTTTTTGCTTGTATTGCCTTGCACTCGAATGTGCATTGCCTTGTACTGTTGTACTTGTTTTGCCTTGTACTCGAATGTGCATTGCCTTGAACTGTTGTACTTGTATTGCCTTGAACTGTTGTACTTGTATTGCCTTGTACTCGAATGTGTATTGCCTTGAACTGTTGTACTTGTATTGCCTTGAACTGTTGTACTTGTATTGCCTTGTACTTGAATGTGTATTGCCTTGAACTGTTGTACTTGTATTGCCTTGTACTCGAATGTGTATTGCCTTGAACTGTTGTACTTGTATTGCCTTGAACTCTTGTACTTGTATTGCCTTGTACTCGAATGTGCATTGCCTTGTACTGTTGTACTTGTATTACCTTGAATTTTTGTGCTTGTATTGCCTTGCACTCAAATGTGCATTGCCTTGTACTGTTGTACTTGTTTTGCCTTGTACTCGAATGTGCATTGCCTTGAACTGTTGTACTTGTATTGCCTTGAACTGTTGTACTTGTATTGCCTTGAACTGTTGTACTTGTATTGCCTTGAACTGTTGTACTTGTATTGCCTTGTACTTGAATGTGCATTGCCTTGAACTGTTGTACTTGTATTGCCTTGTACTCGAATGTGTATTGCCTTGAACTGTTTTACTTGTATTGCCTTGAACTGTTGTACTTGTATTGCCTTGTACTCGAATGTGCATTGCCTTGTACTGTTGTACTTGTATTGCCTTGAACTGTTGTACTTGTATTGCCTTGAACTGTTGTACTTGTGTTGCCTTGAACTGTTGTACTTGTGTTGCCTTGAACTGTTGTACTTGTGTTGCCTCGAACTGTTGTACTTGTGTTGCCTTGTACTCGAATGTGCATTGCCTTGAACTGTTGTACTTGTATTGCCTTGAACTGTTGTACTTGTATTGCCTTGAACTGTTGTACTTGTATTGCCTTGAACTGTTGTACTTGTATTGCCTTGAACTGTTGTACTTGTATTGCCTTGTACTCGAATGTGCATTGCCTTGTACTGTTGTACTTGTATTGCCTTGAACTTTTGTACTTGTATTGCCTTGTACTCGATTGTGCAATGCCTTGTACTCGAATATGTATTGCCTTGTACTGTTGTACTTGTTATGCCCTGTACTTGAATATGTATTGCCTTGTACTGCTGTACTTGTATTGCCTTGTAATGTGTTGATTTTTGTTTTTAATATAGTTCTTAGTTATTACTCTGTAGTTGTAGCTTCAGGTTCTTGGAAGGGTAGATGGTTTAGTTTTTGTGGGCTAGCTTGCTTGTATCATAGTGGTTTAGGTGTAGCTAGTGCTTGTACATTGTGTGTTGAGGTAACAATTGTTTCCTTTTCAGGTACTTAAAAAAATACTTAGAATAAAAAAGCCCCAGCTGGGGGATTTTTTTTTTGCTCCCCCAGCTGGGTTTTTTTTTCCCGGGTCCCGGTCGGTCTGTGAGGCGATGTTCATCGCCTATGTTTGGATCCAGAAAGACCTGGGACCTGGGTTTTGGCAGGCAGGATGATTTAGGAGGCTCCCAGGAGCAACATTCCTGAGGAGTGTGGTGGATGAAGGGTGTAGGTGGATAGAAGCAGAGGAAGTGTAGTTGGTATCTGAGAGCTGGTAGTGGCTTGTGCAGTAGTGCAATGAGGGTTGAGGAATTTTATTGGCAGTGTTAGGTAATAAGAGATTTTGGTGGTAGGTCTTGTCTGTTTGTGTAGAGATGACAACTTTTTCCCTTTCAGGTACTTAAAAAAAACAAACTTAGAATAAAAAAACCCCAGCTGGGGGATTTTTTTTTTGCTCCCCCAGCTGGGTTTTTTTTTCCCGGGTCCCGGTCGGTCTGTGAGGCGATGTTCATCGCCTATGTTTGGATCCAGAAAGACCTGGGACCTGGGTTTTGGCAGGCAGGGTGATTTAGGAGGCCTCCAGGAGCACAGCTCCTGGGGAGCATTGTGGATTCATGGCAGAAGTGGGTGCCAATGATAGTAAAACGTAATTGGGATCTTTGCAGGAGAGGGCTGCATAGGTGTTGTGTCAGAGGGGTAGTTTGGAGAATTGGAAGGTAACACAGAGAATGTAAGTCAGGCAGATGTTGTGCATGGTCCTTAGTTTTATCTGTAAGTCATTTGTTTAGAGAAAGTAATTGTAAAGATGTATTAGGTGTCTGGAACAAATGGGAGCTAGTATAAAAAGGCATTTTTCCTGCTTTTGTGTACTGTGTCATTATTTCCTTGCTTAGGGACCAATAAAACTTGAATAAAGCTGTGTTTTGCCTTGCTGTGTCTTGTGTCATTGTTTCCTTGGTTAGGTACCAATAAAACTTGAACAAAGCTGTGTTTTGCCTTGCTGCGTCTAATGTCATTGTTTCCTTGGTTAGGGACCAATAAAACTTGAATAAAGCTGTGTTTTGCCTTGCTGCGTCTCATGTCATTGTTTCCTTGGTTAGGGACCAATAAAACTTGAATAAAGCTGTGTTTTGCCTTGCTGCGTCTAATGTCATTGTTTCCTTGGTTAGGGACCAATAAAACTTGAATAAAGCTGTGTTTTGCCTTGCTGCGTCTCATGTCATTGTTTCCTTGGTTAGGGACCAATAAAACTTGAATAAAGCTGTGTTTTGCCTTGCTGTGTCCTGTATCATTATTTTTTAAGGTAGGTTTTGTATGTTGTGTCTTTGTAGTGACTGGATTGGCTGTGTATGTCTGTCTCGGTGTGCCTGTGTATGTCTGTGTCAAATCCTATTTGTCTCTCTCTTGTCTGAGTTGGCCAACTCATTCTCTACTGTCCACTTTGTTCTTGTCTTTCCCTCTTCTACTGCCTCTTTCTGTCTCCTACTGTCTTTCTCATTATCTCTTATATTGTCTTCCTCTCTTGTACTTCTTTCTCTTGTACTTTCTTCTTCCTCTTTCTCTATTTTCTCTTTCTCTATTTTCTCTTTCTCTATTTTCTCTTTCTCTATTTTCTCTTTCTCTATTTTCTCTTTCTCTATTTTCTCTTTCTCTATTGTCTCTTTCTCTATTTTCTCTTTCTCTATTTTCTCTTTCTCTATTTTCTCTTTCTCTATTTTCTCTTTCTCTATTTTCTCTTTCTCTATTTTCTCTTTCTCTATTTTCTCTTTCTCTATTTTCTCTTTCTCTATTTTCTCTTTCTCTCTATTTTCTCTTTCTCTCTATTTTCTCTTTCTCTCTATTTTCTCTTTCTCTCTATTTTCTCTTTCTCTCTATTTTCTCTTTCTCTCTATTTTCTCTTTCTCTATTTTCTCTTTCTCTATTTTCTCTTTCTCTATTTTCTCTTTCTCTATTTTCTCTTTCTCTCCTATTTTCTCTTTCTCTCCTATTTTCTCTTTCTCTCCTATTTTCTCTTTCTCTCCTATTTTCTCTTTCTCTTTCTCTCCTATTTTCTCTTTCTCTTTCTCTCCTATTTTCTCTTTCTCTTTCTCTCCTATTTTCTCTTTCTCTTTCTCTCCTATTTTCTCTTTCTCTTTCTCTCCTATTTTCTCTTTCTCTTTCTCTCCTATTCTCTCTTTCTCTTTCTCTCCTATTCTCTCTTTCTCTTTCTCTCCTATTCTCTCTTTCTCTTTCTCTCCTATTCTCTCTTCTACTTTCTCTTTCTCTCTTCTACTTTCTCTTTCTCTCTTCTACTTTCTCTTTCTCTCTTCTACTTTCTCTTTCTCTCCTACTTTCTCTTTCTCTCCTACTTTCTCTTTCTCTCCTACTTTCTCTTTCTCTCTTCTACTTTCTCTTTCTCTTTCTCTTTCTCTCTTCTACTTTCTCTTTCTCTCCTATTCTCTCTTTCTCTTTCTCTCCTATTCTCTCTTCTACTTTCTCTTTCTCTCTTCTACTTTCTCTTTCTCTCTTCTACTTTCTCTTTCTCTCTTCTACTTTCTCTTTCTCTCTTCTACTTTCTCTTTCTCTCTTCTACTTTCTCTTTCTCTCTCTTCTACTTTCTCTTTCTCTCTTCTACTTTCTCTTTCTCTCTTCTACTTTCTCTTTCTCTCTTCTACTTTCTCTTTCTCTCTTCTACTTTCTCTTTCTCTTCTACTTTCTCTTTCTCTCTTCTACTTTCTCTTTCTCTCTTCTACTTTCTCTTTCTCTCTTCTACTTTCTCTTTCTCTCTTCTACTTTCTCTTTCTCTCTTCTACTTTCTCTTTCTCTCTTCTACTTTCTCTTCCTCTCTTCTACTTTCTCTTCCTCTCTTCTACTTTCTCTTCCTCTCTTCTACTTTCTCTTCCTCTCTTCTACTTTCTCTTCCTCTCTTCTACTTTCTCTTCCTCTCTTCTACTTTCTCTTCTTTTAGTTCTAACTTGTCACAATTTTAGTGACAAGTTTAAAATTTAAATTTAAAAATTTATTTAAAAAAAAAACCCTAGCAGCCCCTTGGGAGGAAAAAAAAAAAAAAAAAAAAAAAAATTAAAAAAAAAAAATTTTTCCTCCCAAGGGGCTGCTGGGGCTGCACCGGACATATTATTTTTAATTTTTTATATATACTAGTATATAGGGAAATTAGCATAAATTAGCATAATAGACACCCCCCCCACCAGCCCATCCCCTCCCACACCCACACCCCTACACCATACATCCCACACATACCACCCCCCCCCCACCACCACACACTACACAACCACCCACTCACTCCCCCCTCCCTCCCCTCCCAACCGAACAGATCACCATACCCCAGAAGACGACCAAAGAAGACCCGGACCCCGCGGCGCACCGGACCCCGCGGCGCACCGGACCCCGCGGCGCACCGGACCCCGCGGCGCACCGGACCCCGCGGCGCACCGGACCCCGCGGCGCACCGGACCCCGCGGCGCACCGGACCCCGCGGCGCACCGGACCCCGCGGCGCACCGGACCCCGCGGCGCACCGGACCCCGCGGCGCACCAGCCCCCGCGGCGCACCGCCCCGCAGCGCACCGCCCCCCGGCGCACCGCCCCGCAGCACACCGCCCCCGCAGCACACCACCCCGCGGCACAACACCCTACAACACACACCGCCCCCCACCGCACCAGCAGAACCACCCCCGCAGCACAACCCACCCCACCAACACCGCCCCGCAACCGCCCCACGGCGACACCGCCGCGCAACCACCCCCACGCACAACCCCCCGCACCGCCCCGCCCCAATCCACCGAACCCACCCCTACCCCCTAACCACGACCACTGCCCTCCCAAACCCCACACGCCCCTAACCCCAACCCTAACCCCTCCCCAACCCTAACCCCGCCCACACACCCCTAACACCGCCCCCTAACCCTACCCAAACCCAACCACGCCCCTAACCCTAACCCCAACCCTAACCCTAACCACGCCCCTAACCCCGCCCCTAACCCTAACCACGCCCCTAACCCCACCCCTAACCCCGCCCCTAACCCCTCCCCAAGCCCTAACCACGCCCCAACCCCAACCCAACCACGCCTAACTCCCCTAACCCAACCCCGCCCCACCTCGCCCAAACCCAACCACGCTTAACCTCAACCCTAACCACACCCCAATCCCGCCCCTAACCAGCTTAACCCTAACCAGCCCCCCAACGCCCTAGCCTCAACCCACCTCACTAACCCTAACCCCTCCCAAAACCCTAACCACGCCCCTAACCCCGCCCCTAACCCTAACCCCGCCCAAACCCTAACCACGCCCCTAACCCTAACCCCGCCCCTAACCCTAACCACGCCCCTAACCCCGCCCCTAACCCCTCCCCAAACCCTAACCACGCGCCTAACCCCTCCCCTAACACTAACCACGCCCCTAACCCAAACCCTAACCCCTCCCCAAGCCCTAACCACGCCCCTAACCCCAACCCTAACCACGCCCCTAACCCCTCCCCTAACCCTAACCCCGCCCCTAACCCCGCCCAAACCCTAACCACGCCCCTAACCCTAACCCTAACCACACCCCTAATCCCGCCCCTAACCAGTCCCCTAACCCTAACCCCGCCCCTAACCCCGCCCCTAACCCTAACCCTAACCACGCCCCTAACCCTAACCCCTCCCCAAACCCTAACCACGCGCCTAACCCCTCCCCTAACCCTAACCACGCCCCTAACCCCGCCCCTAACCCTAACCCTAACCACGCCCCTAACCCTGCCCCAACCCCTCCCCAAGCCCTAACCACGCCCCTAACCCCGCCCCTAACCACGCCCTTAACCGCGCCCCAGCCGTTAGGGTTAGGGTTAGCGTTAGGGTTAG
>CM041103.1:139286-206950 GCA_023079485.1 Archilochus colubris | reverse complement strand
GGTGCCCTCTGAGTGGGGAGGGGTCCCCAAACTCCTGGGTCCCCCCCCTCATGCTCCCCCCCCCCCACCCTAATTCCCGGGTGTCCCCCCCAGGAGGAGGAGGAGTCGGTGGTCCCTGGGGGGGGGGTGGGCACCCTGACCCCCACCCTCCTCCTCTCCGTCTTCGCCGCCACCCTCAGCTCCTTCCAGTTCGGGTACAACATCGGGGTCATCAACGCCCCCCAAAAGGTACCCCCAGAACCCCCCCGGCACCCATGGGCACCCCCAGAAACCCCCGGCACCCATGGGCACCCCCAGAACCCCCCCGGCACCCATGGGTGCCCCCCCAAACCCAGGGGTACCCCCAGAACCCCCCCACACCCAGATGTACCCCCAAAACCCCCCTGGCACCCATGGGTGCCCCTGCAAACCCACGGGCACCCCCAACCCCCCCCAGACCCATGAGCACCCCGAAAACCTCCCCAGCACCCATGGGTGCCCCCTGAACACCCCCGGCACCCATGGGTGCCCCCCCGATCCATGGCTGCCCCCCAAAAGGTACCCCCAGCACCCATGGGTGCCCCCCGGACCCCCCAGAACCCATGGGTGCCCCCCGAGATCCGTGGGTGCCCCCCAAAGACCCCCCCAGGACCCTCTGGGTGGGTGCCCCCCAACAGGGACCCACCTTGGGTGCCCCAAATGTGGGACACCCATGGGTGGGGGAGACCCCCGTGGGTTGGGGAGACCCTCGTGGGTGGGTGCCCCCTATCTGAGACCCCCTTGGGTGCCCCCCAGGGCTGGGGGAGACCCCCGTGGGTGGGTGCCCCCTAAGTGGGTGCCCCTGAGGGCCCACAAATGGGACCCCCCGTGGGTGGGTGGGTGCGCTGTGGGTGGGTGAGACCCCCGTGGGTGAGTGAGCCCCCTGTGGGTGGGTGGGACCCTTGTGGGTGGGTCTGACCCCCCCTGGGTGGGTGCCCCAAAAATGGGACCCCCCTGGGTGGGTCCCCCCTAACTGGGACCCCCTTGGGTGCCCCTTGGGGTCCACAAATGGGACCCCCGTGGGTGGGTGGGTGCCCCGTGGGTGGGTGTGACCCCCGTGGGTGTGTGTGACCCCCCCCGGGTGGGTCCCCCCTAACTGGGACCCCCTTGGGTGCCCCTTGGGGTCCACAAATGGGACCCCCGTGGGTGGGTGGGTGCCCCGTGGGTGGGTGTGACCCCCGTGGGTGTGTGGGTGCCCCTGATTGGTCCCCCCGTGTCCCCCCCCCAGCTCCTGGAGTCCGAGTACAACTCCACGTGGGTGCAGCGCTGGGGGGTCCCCCCGCCCCCCGCCACCATCTCCACCCTCTGGGCCCTCTCGGTCGCCATCTTCTCCGTGGGGGGGATGGGAACAGCCCTGGCCGTGGGGGAAATGGCGGAGAGGCTGGGGAGGTGGGCGGGGCTTCAAGGGGTGTGGCCGGAAGTGGGCGGGGTCAAAAAAAAAAAAAAGGGGGTGGGGTTGGGTGAGGTTGGAAGGGGGGAGGGAAAAGGGGAGGGACAAGATGGCCGCCGCTGGGGGGGGAGGGAGGTTGAAAGGGTGGGCGGGGCTTAAAGGGGTGTGGCAGGAAGTGGGCGGGGTAAAAAAGGGGTGGGGTTGGAAGGGGGAGGGGCGTGAGGGAAAAGGGGGGGGAGGGACAAGATGGCCGCCGCTGAGGGTGGGAGGGGCTTAAATGGGTGCGGTCGGAAGCAGGCGGGGTCAGAAAAGGGGCGGGGTTGGAAGGGGAGGGGTGAGGGAAAAGGAGGGGGAGGGGTTAGATGGCCGCCACTGAGGGTGGGCGGGGCTTAAATGGGTGTGGCAGGAAGTGGGAGGGGCCAGAAAATGGGAGGGGGCGGGGCTTATACGGGCGTGTCCCAAAGTGGGCGTGGCCAGGAAAAAAGGGGAACCAATGGTAGGGACGGGCGTGGCCGGAAAGGGGCGTGGTTACAGAGGGTGTGGCAATGAGGGAGGGGGCGTGGCTAAAGGGGGCGTGGCCTCTCAGGAAAGGCGCCCTATTGGCTATCAACGGGCTGGCAGTGGTGGGCGGGGCCTTGATGGGCGGGGCCAAACTCGGCCCCTCCTACATCCTGGTGATCCTCGGGCGGTTCCTGATTGGTGCTTACTCAGGTAATTAATATGCTAATTAGCTAATTAATTAATCAATGGGGTTAATTAAGGAGGTGGCTGCTTCCGGGGGTGCTTAACGAGTTCCAATTAACCCTTAATTATCGGTTAATTAGTGATTAATATTGGTTAATTATTGATTAATTAATTAGAAGTCATTAAAAATCACACCAAGGGCTCCGTTAATTGGCAGCAATTCGTTAATTAATCAATTAGCACCCCCAATTAATTGCACGGAATTGATTCCCCGAGGGAGTTAATTAATTGCTAATTAGGAACAAGGGAGGGGCGGGTTAATTAGTGCTTAATTAGCGGCTAATTAACTGTTAATGAGCCATTAATCATTACTAATGACTGCTAATCCCTTAATTAGCAGCTAATTAATCACTACTAACACGGCACCTGCCACCTTTACAGGTTTATTCATTGACTTTGGGGCGTTAATTACCTGGTTAATTAAGGGGGGAGGGGTTGTGGGCGTGGCCTGGCGCTGACCCCGCCCCCTCCCGCAGGCCTGGCCTCGGGCTTGGTGCCGATGTACGTGGGGGAGATCGCTCCGGCGCGGCTGCGGGGGGCGCTGGGGACGCTGCACCAGCTGGGGATCGTCTGCGGCATCCTGGGCTCCCAGGTGGGGCACGACATCACCCCCCCGCCGCGATAGAGCGCGGGATATCGCCGTTTATCGCGGGATATCGCGGGTTTTCAGGCTTTATCGCCGTTTATCGCGGCTTTTTCAGGGTTTATCGCGGCTTTACCGCGGTTTATCGAGCCTTACCGCGGCTTATCGCGGCTTGCCGTTGTCTACCGCGGCTTTATCGCCGTTTATCGAGCCTTATCGCAGCTTATCGCGGCTTTATGGAGCCTTATCGCGGCTTACCGTGGTCAATCGCGGCTTTATCGCGGTTTATCGACCCTTACCGCGCCTTATCGTTGCCTACCGCGGCTTTATCGCGGCTTACCGCGGTTTATCGCGGCTCATCGAGCCTTATCGCGGCTTTATCGCGGCTTTATCGCGGCTTTATCGCGGTCTATCGCGGCTTTATCGCGGTTTATCGCGGCTTATCGAGCCTTATCGCGGCTCCCCCCGCAGGTGCTGGGTCTGGAGGCGGCGCTGGGGACGGAAGGGGGGTGGCCGGTGCTGCTGGCACTGCCCCTGCTGCCCGCGGCGCTGCAGCTCCTGCTGCTCCCGCTCTGCCCCGAGAGTCCCCGGTTCCTCCTGGCACACGGGCAGCGAGCGGCCGCCCGGAGGGGTGAGGACAGCGACTTCCGCTTCCCCTTCCTCTTCCTCTTCCCCTTCCTCTTCCTCTTCCTCTTCCTCTTCCCCTTCCCCTTCCCCTTCCCCTTCCTCTTCCCCTTCCTCTTCCCCTTCCCCTTCCTCTTCCCCTTCCTCTTCCTCTTCCTCTTCCTCTTCCTCTTCCTCTTCCTCTTCCTCCTCCTCTTCCTCTTCCTCTTCCTCTTCCTCTTCCTCTTCCCCCTCCCCCCCCTCACCCCCTCTCTCTCCACCTCCCCCCCAGCTCTATCGCGATTGGTCGGCCCCGCCCACGTGGACTCGGGGCTGTCGGGATTGGAGGCGGAGTCTCAGGCGGGGGGGGGTGGGGGGGGCCGGGTGGGGCTGCTGCAGCTCTGCCGGACCCCCCAGTACCGCCAGCCCCTATTGGTCACCCTCGTCCTGCAGCTGGCGCAGCAGCTCTCGGGCATCAACGCGGTGAGGGGGCGGGGCCTAAAGGGGGCGGGGCTTAGCGAGGGGCGGGGCTTCATGTGGGAGGGGCTTGGCAGGGAGAGGGTGGGGCATAAAGGGCAGGGGCGGGGTTTAGAAGTGGGGAGGGGCGGGGCTTATTAGGGGAGGGTGGAGCTTAACGCCTGGGGTGGGGCTAAGATGGAAAGGGCGTGGTTTAATTGGGGGCGTGGCTTAACGGGGAGGGGCTGAAGTAGGGAGGGGCCTAAGGAGGAGGGGCTTGGGGTGGGGCTTAAGTTGGGAGGGGCACAAGGGGCGGGGCTTAATGGGGTGGGGTCTAAAGGGGTGGAGCTTAATGGAGAGGGGTATAAGGGGGCGGGGCTTAATAGGGAAGGGTCTAAGGGGTGGGGCTTAAGTGAGGGGCGGGGCTTATTGGGTTGGTTGGAGGGGCGGGGCCTAAAGAGGGGGCGGGACTTAATGGGGTGGGGTTTAAATGGGAGGGGCTTAGGGGTGGGTGTGTCCCCGGTCAGGGGGGCGTGGTCTGAGGTTGGCCCCGCCCCCTGCCCAGATCTTCTATTACTCGACCGCCATCTTTGAGGGGGCGGGGCTGTCCCAGCCCGCCATGGCCACCATCGGCACCGGATTGGTCAACGTGGCGGCCACCGCCCTCTCGGTGAGCCCCGCCCCGTGACGTCATCGGTGACACCCCAAAATGGCCCCAACGGCCCCGCCTAAATGTCCCCAAAATGGCCCGAATGCCCCCAATGGCCCCAAAATGTCCCAAAAATGGCCCCAAAATGGCCCAAATGCCCCCAAGGTTTCCTAAATGGCCAAAAAATGTCCCCAAAATGTCCCCAAAATGGCCCCAAGGCCCCTAAAGTCCCCAAATGCCCCAAGTGTCCCCAACGCCCCCAATGCCCGTTTTTTCCCCAAAATGGCCCCAATGGCCTCTAAATGTCCCCAACCCCCCCAATGTCCCCAAAATGTCCCAAAATGGCCCCAAAATGCCCCAGGTTGTCCTCGTCGACCGCCTGGGCCGCCGGCTGCTGGAGCTGGTGGGGTTGTTGGGGATGATGATCTGTGCCGGGACCCTCACGCTGGGCCTCAACCTCCCGGTGAGTGACCCCCCCCCAAAATAAACACCCCAAAGTCCCCCCAAATCCCACCCCATAACCCCCCAAATTAAAAAACCCCAAATCCCCAAATCTCCTCAGAACCCAGACCACTAAAACACCCCAAGTCCCACCTAAAACCCCAAAACCCCAATCCCCCCCAAAAAATCCCCCCCAAATCCCACCCAACCCCCCCCAGAACTCCCCCCCAGAAGACCCCCCAGAACCTCCCCAAATCCCACCCTAAAACCCCCCAAATCCCCCCAAAACTCCCCAAAAAAAACCCCCAGAACCCCCCCAAAAACCTCCCTCAGAACCAGCCCAAATCCCCCCAAAACCCCCCCAAAAAACCCCAAATCCTCCCCCCCCAGATTCCCCCCAGGACCCCCCAAATCCCCCCTAAACCCCCATTTCTCCCCCAAACCCCCCTCCCCCCCCCCTCAGGACCCCCCAAATCCCCTCCCCATCCCCCAAAACCCCCTCAGCCCCCCCAGAACCCCCCAAACCTCCCCCCACCCCCCCCTATATCCCCCATTCCTCCCCCAGGACCCCCCCAAATCTCCCCCAACCCCCCAAATTCCCCCCCAAACCCCTCCCCATCCCCCCAAATCCCCCCCAGGACCCCAAAATCCCCCCCTAAACCCCCAATTCCTTCCAAATTCCCCCCCTGAACCCCTCCAGGATGCCCCAAATCCCCCCCAAACCCCCTCCCCACCCCTCAAGACCCCCAAATCTCCCCCAAACCCCCTCCCCATCCCCAAACCCCTCACTCCCCAAATCCCCCTGGACCCCAAATCTTCCCCCAAATCCCTCCCAAACCCTTCCAGGACCCCCAAACCCCTCCCCATCCCCCCAAATCCCCCCAAAACCCCCCCAGGACCCCCCAAATCCCCCCCAAACCCCCTCCCCACCCCTCAAGACCCCCCAAATCTCCCCCAAATCCCCCCCAAACCCCCTCAGCTCCCCCCAGGACCCCCCAAATCCCCTCCCCATCCCCCAACCCCCCCCAAACCCCCTCCCCATCCTCCCCAAACCCCCCCCTAAATCCCCCAAATCCCCTCCTGATCCCCCAAATCCCCCCCAAATTCCCCCCCGAACCCCCTCCCCACCCCTCAAGACCCCCCAATTCCCCTCAAATCCCCCCCCCCATCCCCCCTTTCCCCCCCTCCCGGTTCTGACCCGGTTGTCCCGGGGCAGGGGGGGGGTCCCGGGGGTGCCCTCTCCCTGGTCTCGGTTCTGCTCTTCGTGGCTTTCTTCGAGGTGGGTCCGGGTCCCATCCCCTGGTTCGTGGGGGCGGAGCTGTTCGGAACCGCGGCCCGAGCCCCGGCCCTGGCCCTGGCCGGAACCATCAACTGGGCCGCCAACTTCTGCGTGGCCATGACCTTCCCCGGGCTGCAGGTACCCACGCGTGGGAGTGGGGGAGTGGGAGGGAGGGGAATGGGGGGGGGAATGGGGGGGAAACGGGGGGGAAAAGGGGGGAAAGAAAAGGGAAAAAAAGTAGAAGAAAAAAGGAGAAAAAAGGGGAAAAAAAGGGAAAAAGGGGAAAAAGAAAAGGGGAAAAAAGAAGAAGAAAAAAGGGAAAAAAGGGAAAAAGGGAAAAAAGGGAAAAAGGGATAAAAGGAGAAAGGAAAAGGGGAAAAAGGGAAAAAATAAAAAAAGGGAAAAAGGGGGGAAAAAGATAAAGGGGAAAAAAGAAAAAGAAAAAAGGGAAAAAAAGGGAAAAAAGGAAAAAAGGAAAAAAGGGAAAAGATAAAAAAAAGGAAAAAGGGAAAAAAAAAGAAAAAAGGAAAAAAAGGGAAAAAAGGAAAGAAAAAGAAAAAAGGGAAAAAGAAAAAAGGGGGAAAAAGGTAAAAAAGGAGAAAAGGGAAAAAAGAGAAAATATAAAAAAAAAAAGAAAAAAGGGAAAAAGGGGGGGAAAGGAAAAAAGAAAACAAGGAAAAAGGGAAAAAGAAAAAAGGGGAAAAAAGGAAAAAGGGGAAAAAGAAAAAGGAAAAAAATAGAAAAAGGAGAAAGGAAAAAGGGGAAAAAAAGGGAAAAAAGGGGAAAAAAGGCCCAAAAGAACAGGACAAACGGGGGGGCAAAGGAGAAACAAACGGGGGGGGGGTTTCCTCCTCCTCCCCCTCCCCAGTTTTCCGGATTTTTCCCTAATTTCCTTTTTTTTCCCTTATTTCTCCCCCCCCCCCCCTCCCCCAGCGCGCTTTGGGCTCCTTCGTGTTCCTCCTTTTCGGGGGGCTCCTGGGGGGCTTCGCTCTCTTCACCTTCCTCAGGGTCCCCGAAACCCGAGGTCGCCCCTTTAGTGCCCCCCCCGGGACCCCCCCCCACCTCCTCACCCCCCCCCGGGAGAAAAACTCCACCGAGCTCCAGTGCCTGGCGGGGGGGGAGGAGCTTTAGGGGGGGGGGACACACCCCCCAAACCCCCCCCCCCAATTGTGTGTGTGTGTCCCCCCCCCTTACAGCCCCCCCTTTCATTTGGGGGGGGTTGGGACCCCCTTATTGACCCCCCCTTAATTCGGGGGGGGGGACAAAGGGGGTGCCCCCCCCTTTCTATTGTGTTTGGGGTCCCCCCTTTGATTTGGGGGGTTCTGACCCCCCCTTAATGACCCCTTTAATTAGGGGTTGGGACCCCCTTAATGACCCCTTTGATTTGGGGGGTTGGGACCCCCCCTTAATGACCCCCTTAATTAGGGGGGGTTGGGACCCCCTTATTGACCCCCTTTAATTTGGGGGGGGGACAAAGGGGGTGCCCCCCCACTTTTAATTGTGTTGGGGTCCCCCCTTTGATTTGGGGGGGTTGGGACCCCCTTAATGACCCCTTTAATTTGGGGGGTTCTGACCCCCCCTTATTGACCCCCTTAATTGGGGGGGGTTGGGACCCCTTATTGACCTTTAATTTGGGGGGGGGGGATCCAGGGGCTTCATTTTGGGGTCCCCCATCGGACCCCCAAACACTTTCGGGGGCTCTGGGGGCTGTTGAGGTCCCCGCTGTACATAAACCTTGACTCCAGGTCCGGGTCTGGGTCCTTTCTTGGGGGGGGGGAGAAGGGACCCCCCAGAACTGGGTCTGGGGGGGGGTGGGGGAGGGGGGGGACACCCCAAAAATGGGGGGGGGGTCCCTGGGGGGGGGGCCCAAAATTCAGGGAAACCCTCAGGCAAAAAGGGACCCAGAAGAACGGGACCAGTAAGGACCAGTATAGACCAGTAGGGACCAGTAAGGACCAGTCCAGTCCAGTGTGAACCAGTAGGGACCAGTAAAAACCAGTAAGGACCAGTAGGGACCAGTCCAGTCCAAACCAGTAGGGACCAGTCCAGTCCAGTATGAACCAGTAAGGACCAGTAAAAACCAGTAAGGACCAGTAGGGACCAGTCCAGTCCAATCCAAACCAGTAGGGACCAGTAAAAACCAGTAGGGACCAGTCCAGTCCAGTATGAACCAGTAAGGACCAGTAAAAACCAGTAAGGACCAGTAGGGACCAGTCCAGTCCAATCGAAACCAGTAGGGACCAGTAAAAACCAGTAGGGACCAGTCCAGTCCAGTGTAAACCAGTAGGGACCAGTCCAAACCAGTAAGGACCAGTAGAGACCAGTCCAGTCCAGTCCAAACCAGTAGGGACCAGTCCAGTCGAGTGTGAACCAGTAGGGACCAGTCCAAACCAGTAAGGACCAGTGGAACACCAGTGCGAAGCATGGCACCAGTATAAACCAGTAGGATGGCAGCATCAACCAGCAGGGCACCAGTAAGGACCAGTATGGACCCACCACGCCCCAGTATAAACCAGT
This sequence comes from Archilochus colubris, assembly GCA_023079485.1. Classification (NCBI taxonomy): domain Eukaryota; kingdom Metazoa; phylum Chordata; class Aves; order Apodiformes; family Trochilidae; genus Archilochus; species Archilochus colubris. The sequence goes on along the minus strand of CM041103.1, from coordinate 198,270 downwards.
AGGAAAGAGCAGAGCGGCAGCGTGCACCAGTATAAACCAGTAGAACACCAGTAAGGCACCGGCAAAGACCAGTAGCAACCAGTACAAACCAGTAAGGCACCGCCAAAGGTGTCAGAGACCAGCACACACCAGTACAAACCAGTATAAAATCTTGGGGACCGGTACGCACCAGTATAAACCAGTAAGCACCAGTATAAACCACGGGGGGGGGGCTCCAACGTCCCCAATGTCCCTCAGGGGGCACCCATGGGTGCTGGGGGTCCCCGTGGTGTCCCTGGGGGTCCCTGGCAGCACCCATGGGTGCCAGGGGTCCCTTGGGGTCCCTCGGAGTGATGATGGTGATGGGGGCACCCATGGGTGCTGGGGGTCCCCATGATGTCCCTGGGGGTCCCTGGCAGCACCCATGGGTGCTGGGGGTCCTGGGGTGTCCCTCGGGTGTCGGTGACGGTGATGGGAGCACCCACGGGTGCTGGGGGTCCTGGGGGCTCCTGCAGGGTCCCTGGGGGTCCATGATGGTGGTGGGAGCACCCATGGGTGCCGGGGGTCCCTGTGATGTCCCCGATGCCCCCATGGGGTCCTTGGGGGGTCCGTGATGGGGAGGCAGCACCCATGGGTGCCGGGGGTCCCTTGGGGGGTCCATGACAGGAGGGCAGCACCCATGGGTGCTGAGGGTCCCCATGATGTCTGTAGGGTCCCTGGCAGCACCCATGGGTGCCGGGGGTCCCTCGGGGGGTCCATGACAGGAGGGCAGCACCCATGGGTGCTGAGGGTCCCCGTGATGTCTCTGGGGGTCCCTGGCAGCACCCATGGGTGCTCGGGGTCCCGGGGGGTCCTGGGGTGTCCCTCAGGTGTTGGTGATGGTGATGGGAGCACCCATGGGTGCTGGGGGTCCCCATAATGTCTCTGGGGTCCCTGGCAGCACCCATGGGTGCTGGGGGTCCCCATAATGTCTCTGGGGTCCCTGGCAGCACCCATGGGTGCCAGGGGTCCCTTGGGGGGTCCATGACAGGAGGGCAGCACCCATGGATGCTGAGGGTCCCCGTGATGTCTGTAGGGTCCCTGGCAGCACCCATGGGTGCCGGGGGTCCCTCGGGGGGTCCCGGGGGTCCCTCAGGGGGTGAGTCCGGAGATCAGGAGGTGCCGGGGCTGGGTGGGGGTCAGGGTGCGGGGTCTCTCCGTGGGGTCCTCGGGGTGCAGCAGCGCCCACCCGGGGGGAGGGGCGGGGACCCGGCAGCTCCGGCGGGGGAAGAGCCACCCCCCCCCCTGCGGGCACCAGTATGAACCAGTATGAACCAGTAGAAACCAGTATGCACCATCCCAGTCCCCCCAGTCCCTCCCAGTCCCCCCCAGTCCCTCCAGTCCCCGTCCCTCCCATCCCTCCCAGTCTCCCATCCCCCCCATCCCTCCCAGTCCCCCGTCCTCCCCCTGTCCCCTCCCTCCCTCCCTCCCCCATCTCCAGTTCCCATCCCTCCAGTCCCCCATCCTCCCAGTCTCCCCAATCCCCTCCCAGTCCCTCCCAGTCCCTACCCGGGATGGTCCCAGTTCCAGGCTCAGTCTCAGGGTCCCCATTGGTGGCTCCGTGGGGGGCGTGGCCGGGGTGGGCGTGGCCTCGGGGTGGGGGGAGGGGCGGTACCGCAGCACCCTGCTCTGCACCACCCGCAGCTGTGACGTCACAGAGGGGGCGGGGCATCAAGGACACGCCCCCAAAACCACGCCCCTTTGACCCCGCCCCTCCCCCAACCTTTTTAACCCTGCCCCACCCCCTTTTAAGCTCCGCCCATTTTCCACCCCGCTCCTCCCCAAACCCCGCCCCCTTTTAAGGCCCCTTTCCCAGGCCCCACCCCTTCCCTTAGCCCCGCCCCTTCCAACCGCCCCGCCCCTTCCCATAACCCCGCCTCCTTTCCCCATAACCCCGCCCCTTTCTATTGGACACACCCCCTTCCCCTAGGCCCCGCCCCTTGCACAGACTCCTCCCTCTTTCCTCATAACCACGCCCCCCTTTCTCAGGCCCCTCCCCAGACCCCGCCCCCTCCCAAGCCCCTCCCCTTCCACAGGCCCCTCCCCTCTCACAGACCCCTCCCCTCTTCTGGGCCCCACCCCTTCCCTATAACCCCGCCCCTCCCAAGCCCCTCCCCCTTTCCCAAGCCCCACCCACCCCGGGTCCACATCCGGGGCAGAGGTCAGGGGTCAGGGTGCGCAGGGCCCGGCCCAGGGCCTGCACCCAGGGGAGCTCCAGGCCCGACCCGGAGAGCGGCACCGAGAGAGCCGAGGGCTGGGGGGACACAGAGACACGGCCCGGGGCTACTGAACATGGCCTGGGGCTACCAAACACGGCCCGGGGCTACCGAACACTGCCTGGGGCTACTGAATGGAGCCTGGGGCTACCAAACAGAGCCTGGGGCTACTGAATGGAGCCTGGGGCTACTGAATGGAGCCTGGGGCTACCAGACACGGCCCGGGGCTACTGAATGGAGCCTGGGGCTACTGAATGGAGCCTGGGGCTACTGAATGGAGCCTGGGGCTACCAGACACTGCCCGGGGCTACTGAACACTGCCTGGGGCTACTGAACAGAGCCTGGGGCTACTGAACACTGCCCGGGGCTACCAGACACGGCCCGGGGCTACCGAACGGAGCCTGGGGCTACCAAACAGAGCCTGGGGCTACTGAATGGAGCCTGGGGCTACCAGACACTGCCTGGGGCTACCAAACACTGCCCAGGGCTACTGAACAGAGCCTGGGGCTACCAAACACTGCCCGGGGCTACCGAACAGAGCCTGGGGCTACCAAACACTGCCCGGGGCTACTGAACATGGCCTGGGGCTACTGAATGGAGCCTGGGGCTACTGAACATGGCCCGGGGCTACCAGACACTGCCTGGGGCTACTGAACGGAGCCTGGGGCTACCAACCCAAACCCTGGGGCCACCAAGTCCCCCCTTGTGGCCACCAACCCCCATTCTGATGCCACCCCCAGTAGCCACCCTCCCTGCCCTCCCAGTAGCCACCCCGCCCTCCCAGTAGCCCCCGTCACCTCCCACTGGTCCTGGCTCCAGTTGCCCCCCAGTTCCTCCAGGAGGTCCCCACAGAATCGCTCGGAGAAGAGGGGGAGGAGAAGGAGCTGGGGACAGGGCTGGGGACAGCGGGGGGGTCAGGGACCCCAAAACACCCAAAGGGACCCCAAAAACAACCCCGGGGACCCCCAAAACAGCCCCAAGGGACCCCAAAACCCCCACAGGGACCCCAAAACAACCAAAGGGACCCCAAAACAACCCAAAAGGACCCCAAAAACCTTCAGGGACCCCAAAAACAACCCCAGGGACCCCAAAAACCCCACAGGGACCCCAAAACCAACCACAGGACCCCAAAACCACCCAAAAGGACCCCAAAACCCTTCAGGGACCCCAAAACCACCCAAAAGGACCCCAAAAACACCCCCAGGGAACCCAAAACCTTCAGGGACCCCAAAACACCCAAAGAGACCCAAAAACAACCAAAGAGACCCCAAAACCACCCAAAGGGACCCCAAAAACCTTCAGGGACCCCAAAAACACCCAAAGTGACCCCAAAACCTTCAGGGACCCCAAAACCAACCAAAAGGACCCCAAAAACCTTCAGGGACCCCAAAAACAACCCCGGGGACCCCCAAAACAGCAAAGGGAACCCAAAGGGACCCAAAGGGACCCCAAAAGCCCCACAGGAATCCCAAATCCTTCAGGGACCCCAAAACCAACCCCAGGACCCCAAAAACACCCAAAGTGACCCCAAAACCAACCAAAAGGACCTCAAAAAGAAGCCCAGGGACCCCAAAACCTTCAGGGACCCCAAAACCTTCAGGGACCCCAAAACCACCCAAAGTGACCCCAAAAGCCCCTGGGTTTGGGGGTGTCCCCGGGGGGGTCTCTGGGGGTCCCCCCGCTACCTCCTGGTAGAGTTTCTCCTCCAGCATCCGGCTGTGGTTGGGGTGCAGGTACCACTGCTCCCAGTCCTGCCCCAGCGGGGGAACTGGGGTTACTGGGAGGCACTGGGAAGGGACTGGGGGGCACTGGGTGGGACTGGGAAGGACTGGGGGGCACTGGGAGGCACTGGGAGGGGACTGGGAGGGCACTGGGAGGGACTGGGGGGCACTGGGAGGGGACTGGGAGGGACTGGGCGGGAGGGGACTGGGCAGCACTGGGAGGCACTGGTGGGTACTGGGAGGGGATGGGAGGGGACTGGGATGGCACTGGGGGGCAGTGGGAGGGGACTGGGACGGCACTGGGGGGGACTGGGGAGCACTGGGAGGGGACTGGGAGGGACTGGGGGGCAGTGGGAGGGGACTGGGCAGCACTGGGAGGCACTGGGAGGGGACTACAGGGTACTGGGAAGGCACTGGGTGGGACTGGGAAGGACTTGGGGGCACTGGGAGGGCACTGGGAGGGACTGGGGGGCACTGAGAGGGGACTGGGAGGCAATGGGAGAGAACTGGGAGGGACTGGGGGGCACTGGGAAGGACTTGGGGGCAATGGGAGGCACTGGGAGCAGCCAGTGCTTTACTGGTGTTACTGGTGTGTCACTGGTGTGTCACTGGTGTTACTGGTGTGTCACTGGTGTCACTGGTGTGTTACTGGTGTCACTGGTGTGTCACTGGTGTCACTGGTGTCACTGGTGTGTCACTGGTGTTACTGGTGCGTTACTGGTGTCACTGGTGTGTCACTGGTGTCACTGGTGTGTTACTGGTGTCACTGGTGTTACTGGTGCATTACTGGTGTGTCACTGGTGTCACTGGTGTGTCACTGGTGTGTTACTGGTGTGTCACTGGTGTATTACTGGTGTGTCACTGGTGCATTACTGGTGTTACTGGTGTGTTACTGGTGTTACTGGTGTCACTGGGTCTCACCAGGGGGTTCCTGGGTCCCTCCCAGAGCTCCGGGTGCCTCCGGGTGGGGTCGATCCCCGAGGGGTCCAGGAGGTGCCCGAACTCCTCACGATTCGTCACGTGCAGGAACAGACCCTGGGGGGGGGAGGGGCAGGGGGGGTCACCCCACCCCCACCCACCCGTGGGAACCCCCCCCACCCGTGGGAACCCCCACAAACCCATTCCTGCCCCTCCCCCACCCGTGGGAACCACCCCTGGGACCCCTCCCCCACCCATGGGACCCCCCGCACCCATAGGGACCCCTCCCCCACCCACCCCACCCCTCCCCCACCAATAGGGACCCCTCCCACACACATTCCTGCCCCTCCCCCACCCGTGGGAACCACCCCTGGGACCCCTCCCCCACCCTTGGGACCCCCCCCCCCCCAAAACCCAACACACCCCTCCCACACCCATGGGAACCCCCCACCCATAGGGGCCCCTCCCCCACCCATCCCACCCCTCCCCCACCTACCCCACCCCTCCCCCACCCCTTGGGACCCCTCCCACACACATTCCTGCCCCTCCCCCACCCGTGGGAACCACCCATAGGGACCCCTCCCCCACCCCTTGGGACCCCCCCCAAACCCATCTCACCCCTCCCCCACCCGTGGGATCCCCCCCCAAACCCATTCCTGCCCCTCCCCCACCCATGAGAATCACCCCTGGGACCCCTCCCCCACCCCTTGAGGCCCCTCCCTCACCCATCTCCCCCCTCCCCCACCCATCCTGCCCCTCCCCCACCCCTTGGGACCCCTCCCCCACCCCTTTTGTCCCTCCCCCACCCGTGGGAACCACCTATAGGGACCCCTCCCCCACCCGTGGGAACCCTTCCCCTCCCCCCCCCAATTCCGGGGGAAGGGGGGGGGTTGGGTTTGAGAGCTGGGGGTCAGAGGTCAGGGGTCACTCACCCTCTTCCTGGCCACGTGACAGAAGGCCATGGGGGGGTCCGGGTGGGGGTCCGGGTGGGGGTGGGTGTAGAGGGGCCCCTCCCCCAACGGCCCCCGCAGCGCCGCCCCCCCCACCAGGTACAGCCCGGACACGAAGGGGACGTTCCAGACCCCCCTGGGGGAGGGGGGGCACTCAGGGGCCCCCCAGGGACCCCCCCAGAGACCCCCACCCATAGGGACCCCCCAGGGACCCCCCCAGAGACCCCCAGGGACCGCAGAGACCCCCCCAGGGACCCTCCACCCATAGGGACCCCCCAGAGACCCCCCAGGGACCCCCACCCATAGGGACCCCCCCAGAGACCCCCACCCAACCCCAGAGACCCCCCAGGGACCCCAGAGACCCCCCAGGAAGCCCCCAGAGACCCCCCCACCCATAGGACATTCCAGACACCCCTGGGGGAGGGGGGGCACTCAGGAACCCCCCAGGGACCCCCACCCAACCCCAGAGACCCTCCAGGGACCCCCACCCATAAGGACCCCCCCCTACCCAGAGGGTCCCCCCAGAGACCCCCCCAGGGACCCCCCCAGGGACCCCCACCCAACCCCAGAGACCCCACCCATAAGGACCCCCCCCCACCCATAGGGGACGTTCCAGACCCCCCTGAACGGTAAATCCGGGTGGGGCTAAGTGTAAGGGGTGGGCGTGGCAGTGGGCGTGGCTTCTGAGGGCGTGGCCAAAGGGGCTGCTTAAGGGACTGGGGCGGGGTTTGATTCCTTTAGAAAAGGGTGTGGCCGTGGGTGTGGCCGGTGAGGGCGTGTCTGTGGGTGGGCGTGGCACCCGGGGGTGTGACCTATGTGGGTGTGGCCATTGGGGGCGTGGCTCCACGTGGGTGTGGCCAAGAGTGGGTGGGACTAAATATAAGGGGTGGGCGTGGCTTCTGAGGGTGTGGTCATTGGGGGCGTGGCCAAAGGGGTCATTCTGGGGCTGCTTAAGGGACACGGGGGGGGTGTGATTCCTTTAGAAAAGGGCGTGGCAGTGGGTGTGGCCAGTGAGGGCGTGTCTGTGGGTGGGCGTGGCTTCCGTGGGCGTGTCCTCGGGTGGGCGTGGCTCCGGGGGGCGTGTCCTCACCTGCGTTTCCCCTGCACGATCTCGACGTAATCCTGGGCGCGGGCGTAGAAGCCCTCGGGGCTCAGAGCCCCCCAGAAGTTGGACCAGAGCTGCCCCGGGCGGGACAGGAGGGGGGCGAGGAGCAGCCTGGGATTTGGGGAGGGGGACAGGGGTCAAAGGTCAGGGGTGAAAGGTCACAGGGGGCTTTAGGGGGGGTGTTTTTGGGGGGGGGGGTCCCCAGCACCGGTTCTGCCGCAGGAGGAGCCGCAGGGTCCCGGGGTTGGTGACGGCGACGTCGGCGTCGATGCTGAGGTAGTGGTGACACCGGGGGTCACCCCGACACAGGGACCTGGGGGGGGGGACACAGGGGGGGGACACATCGGGGTCACCTCATGGCCCCTGGGTCCCCGTTTCACCCACAAATCCCCCCCACAGTGTCCCCGATGTCCCCCTGGCCCCCCAATATCCCAACACCCCCAATGTCCCCCATGTCCCCGATATCCCCCCCATGCCCCCAATGTCCCCCTGTCCCCCCCATCCCCAATGTCCCCCCTGTCCCCTCCTGTCCCCCCGATGTCCCCAATGCCCCCAACGCCCCCCCAATATCCCCATAATGTCCCCAATGTCCACCCAGCACCCCCATTGTCCCCAATGTCCCCATTTCCCCCTGTCCCCCCAATGTCCCCAACACCCCCAATGTCCCCCTGTCCCCCCCATTCCCCCCATTGTCCCTAATGTCCCCAATTTCCCCCCTGTCCCCCCAATGTCCCCAATGCCCCCAGCACCCCCATTGTCCCCCTATCCCCCCCATTGTCCCTGTTTCCCCCCCAATGTCCCCAACACCCCTGATGTCCCCCCCATCCCCAATGTCCCCGTCCCCCCCATTCCCCCCATTCCCCCCAATGTCCCCCCCATCCCTTCAATGTCCCCATGTCCCCAAAATGTCCCCAATGTCCCCAACACCCCCCATGTCCCTATTTCCCCCCCAATGTCCCCAGTGCCCCCCTGTCCCCCCATGTCCCCCCCATTCCCCCCACTGTCCCCAACACCCCTGATGTGCCCCCCATTCCCCCAATGTCCCCAATGTCCCCAATGTCCCCCCATCCTCTCCTGTCCCCCCAGTGCCCCCCAAGTCCCCAATGTCCCCAACACCCCCATTGTCCCCATTCCCCCCAATGTCCCCATTTCCCCCAATGTCCCCCTGTCCCCCCCATTCCCCCCACTGTCCCCCTGTCCCCCCCTGTCCTCCCAATGTCCCCATTCCCCCCTGTCCCCCCCATTCCCCCCAATGTCCCCAATGCCCCAATGTCCCCCCTGTCCCCCCAATGCCCCCAGCACCCCCATTGTCCCCATTTCCCCCCAATGTCCCCATTTCCCCCACTGTCCCCCTGTCCCCCCATTGTCCCCATTGTCCCCAATGTCTCTCCTGTCCCCCCAATGTCCCCAACACCCCCAATGTCCCCCTGTCCCCCCCTGTCCCCCCAATGTCCCCAATGCCCCCAACATCCCCCCTGTCCCCCCAATGTCCCCAATCCCCCCAATGTCCCCCCCTGTCCCCCCCTGTCCCTACATCCCCAGCTCCCGGGCCTCTCCCTCCCCCAGCCCCTCCTGGGGGGTCGCTCTGCGGACGGAACCGAAGCGTTGGGTCAGGAGGGGCCACACAGCTGAGACTTGGGGTTCATGGAGGGGCTCCTGGGGGGGGGGACACACCAAGGGGTCAGGGGGGGCACCCACGGGGGAGGGAACCCCCCTGGAGGGGGCACCCGTGGGTGGGGAACTCATGGGAGGGGGCACCCAGGGGGGTCCTGGGGGGGGTTCTGGGGGAGGTTCTGGGGGTCCTGGGGAGGTCTGGGGGTCCCAGGGGGGGTCCTGGGGGTCCCAGGGGGGGTTCTGGAGGTCCTGGGGGTCCCATGGGGGTTCTGGGGGAGGTTCTGGGGGTCCTGGGGAGGTCTGGGCATCCCAGGGGGGGTCCTGGGGGTCCTGAGGGGTTCTGGGGGTCCTGGAGGGTTCTGGGGGTCCTAGGGGGGGTCCTGGGGGGGTTCTGGGGGGGAAAAGGGGTTGGGGGTCACATGGGGGGGTGGCACCCATAGGGTTCTGGGGGTCCCAGGGGGATTCTTGGGGGGGTTCTGGGGGTCCCAGGGTTTTTTTGGGGGGTCCCCCCCCTCACCCCGTTGTGCAGGAAGAGGTGGGAATGGGGGGGGGATTTGGGGGTCCTGTGGGGGTCCCTGAGGGATTTGGGGTCCCGGGGGGGTTTGGGGATCCTGGGGGGTTCTGGGGGGTCCCAGGGGGGTTTGGGAGGTCCCAGGGTGGTTTTGGGGACCCTGGGGGGTTTTGGGGGTCCCAGGAGGGTTTGGGGTCCCACGGGGAGTTTTGGGGGGTCCCTGAGGGATTTGGGATCCCGGGGGGGTTTGGGGGTCCCAGGGGGGTTTTGGGGGGACCCTGGGGGGTTTGGGGGGTCCCAGGGGGATTTGGGGTCCCGGGGGGGTTTTGGGGGTCCCAGGGGGGTTTTGGGGGGTCCCAGGGGGGTTCTGGGGGGTCCCAGGGGGGTTGTTTTCTTTTGGGGTCCCCCCCTCACCCCGTTGTGCAGGAAGAGGTGCAGCCGGGCCCTGGGATAATCCAAGCTCAGGAGACGTTGGAAGAAAAGGGGCAGGAAGGGGGTGGGCTGCTCCACGAAGACCCCCACCAGCACCCAGGGCAGCTCCTCATCCTGGGGGGGGGCAAAAGGGGTCAGGGGGGGCACCCCAAAACCCAGAAAGACCCCCCCCAAAATCCCAACCCCCTCCTGGACCCCCAAACCCCCCCAGACCATCTACAGCCTCACCCCAGGACCCCAAAACCCCCCCAGGACCCCCAATTCCCCTCTCAGACCCCTTAAACCCCCCCGGAACCCCAAAACCCCCCCCCAGGACCCCAACCCCCCCCCCCCAGACCCCCTAAACCCCCTCAGGACCCCCCCAAAAATTTTAGGACAAAACTTAGGGCTGAAAGTTGAGCTCGAAGCTTTTGGGACCCCCCAGAAATCCCCCCCAGAACCCCCCAATTCCCCTCCCAGACCCCTTAAACCCCCCCCCAGGACCCCCCACAGTCCCCCTAAACCCCCTCAGGACCCCAAAACCCCCCCAGGACTCCCCAATTCCCCCCCCAGACCCCCCAAGCCTCCCCCAGGACCCCCCAAGACCCCTCCCAGGACCCCAAACGCCCCTCCCAGACCCCCTGAGCCTCCCCCAGGACCCCAAACCCCCCCCCAGGACCCCCCAATTCCCCTCCCAGACCCCTTAAACCCCCCCAGGACCCCCCCCAGTCCCCCTAAACCCCCTCAGGACCCCCCAAGACCCCCAGGACCCCAAACCCCCAGACCCTCTATAACCCCCAGACACCCCAAACCCCCAGGACCCCCAATTCCCCTCCCAGACCCTTCACCCCCAGGACCCCCCAGTCCCCCCAAACCCCCTCAGGACCCCCCAGACCCCCAGGACCCCAAACGCCCCTCCCAGACCCCTAAGCCTCCCCAGGACCCCCAAACCCCCAGAAGCCCCCAAATTCCCCTCCCAGACCCCTTAAACCCCCCCAGGACCCCCTCCCCAGGACCCCCCCCCATACCGGGACCCCCTGGAGGGGTCTGAGGTCGAGGTCACAGTCCCCACACCCCCCCTCGTAGCTCCATCCCGTGGGGATGTAATTCCCCAAATAATTCAGCTGCAACTGGGGGGGGGGCAAGAAAAATTAAGGGGGGATCCCCCAGTAAGGACCCCCCCCAAAAACACCCCAAGGGGGGGGTCCTGGAGGGGTTTTGGGGGGGATCTGGAGGGGGATTTGGGGGTTTGGGGGAGATTTCAGAGGGGTTTTGGGGTCTGGGGGGGGCACAGGGGGGGTTTTGGGGTCCCCTCATGAACTGGGGGGGGGGTTTGGGGGGTCCTGGGGGGTTTTGGGGTCTCAGGGGGTGTTTTGGGGGGGTCCCAGGGGGGGTTTTGGGGTCCCCCCCTGCCTTAGTGGGGTGCCAAGGGGGACTTGGGGGGGTCCTGGGGGTCTCAGGGGGGGTTTGGGGTTCAGGGGGGTCCCGGGGGTGTTTTGGGGGGGCCCCAGGGTGGGTTTTGGGGTCCCCCCCTGCCTTAGTGGGGTGCCAAGAGGGATTTGGGGGGGTCCTGGGGGGTTTTGGGGTCTCAGGGGTGGGTTTGGGGGATCCCAGGGGGTGTTTTGGGGGGGTCCCAGGGGGGGTTTTGGGGTCCCCCCCCGCCTTAGTGGGGTGCCAGGGGGATTGGGGGGGTCCTGGGGGGTTTTGGGGGGGTCCCAGGGGGATTTTGGGGTCCCCTCATGAATTGGGGGGGAGGGGTTTGGGGGGTCCTGGGGGGGTTTTGGGGGGCAGGAATGGTTTGGGGGGGGGGTTGGGGTTGGGGAGGGTCCCAGGGGGGTTTTTGGGGTCCCCCTGCCTTTTGGGGCAGTTTTTGGGGTGTCAAGGGGAATTTGGGGGGGTCCTGGGGGGTTTTGGGGTCTCGGGGGGGGGATTTGGGGTTTGGGGGGGTCCCAGGGGGTGTTTTTGGGGTCCCCCCCCTGTGCCTTAGCGGGGTGCCAAGGGGGATTGGGGGGGTCCTGGGGGATTTTGGGGTCCCGGGGGTGTTTGGGGGGGTCCCAGGGGGGTTTTGGGGTCCCAGGGGGGTTTTGGGGTGTCCCAGGGGGGGTTTTGGGGTCCCAGGGGGGTTTTGGGGGGGTCCCGGGGGTGTTTTTGGGGTCCCCCCCTGCCTTGGTGGGGCCGTTCCCGTGGATGATCAGGGGGGAGGTGTCGTAGGCCGCGTTCCGGACCCGAACCCGACCCGGTTCGAACTTCAGAACCACCTCATCTGGGGGGGGGGGGGAGAGATCAGGGACCCCCCCAGGACCCCCAAAACCCAACCAGAACCCCCAAAACCCACCCAGGACCCCCAAAACCTTCAAGACCCCCCAGAATCCCCCCAATTCCACGTCCCCCCCCTCCCCATGACCCCCCCAAGGACCCCCACAAACTCCATGTCCCCCCCCCAGCCCCATTTCCCCCAGTTCCATCCCCCAAGAACCCCCAAAGCTCCCCATCCCCCTGAACCCCCAGCCCCCAGGACCCCCAAACTCCACTTCCCCCAATTCCATCCCCCTCAGGAACCCCCAAAAAGCCCCCTGCACCACCCCTCCCCCAAACCCCCAGGACCCCAAGACCCCCCAGGACCCCAGAACCCCCAGGACGCCCCCTGCCCCCCATCCCACAACCCCCAAACTCCATTTCCCCCAAAAACCCCCAGGACCCCAAAAAGCCCCCATAGGACACCCCCCCCTCCCCCAAACTCCCCCCAAAACCCCCCCCAGGACCCCCCAAAACCCCCCCCAGGACCCCCCAAGCCCCCCCAGGACCCCCCCTGCCCCCCCCTCACCAAGGGCCCCGTTGAGGTTCTGGAAAACTTGGGAGAAATGATCCAGAGCCAACCCCAGCTCCTCCTGGGGGGCAGGAAAAGGGGGTTCAGGGGGGGTTTTGGGGTGCTGGGGGGGGTTTGGGGTGCTGGGAGAGGTTTTTGGGGGTCCTTGGGGGGGTTTTGGGGTGCTGGGGGGGGGTTTGGGGGGTCCTTGTGGGGCTTTTGGGGTGCTGGGGGGGTTTTGGGGGTGGGGGGGTATTTTTGGGGTGCAGGGGGTGTTTTTGGGGTCTTAGGGATGTTTTTGGGGTGCAGGGGGGTTGCTTTTGGGGTGCTGGGGGGGTTTTGGGGTCCCTGTGGGGTTTTTGGGGTGCTGGGGGGGTTTTGGGGGTGCTGGGGGTGTTGTTTTTGGGGTGCCTGACCCTGAGGTGGGGGTCGAGGTAGAGCAGGGTGTAGAAGAGCTGATCGTCCGCGTCGTCCGGGAGGTTCCAGCGCTCGACCAAACGCCAGACGGCGGGGGCGAACCCCAAAAACCCTGAAAGGAACCCCAAAACACTGAAAGGAACCCCAAAAACCCTTAGAGGAACCCCAAAAACACTGAAAGGAACCCCAAAACCCTGAAAGGAACCCCAAAACCACGAGGGGACCCCAAAAACACTGAGGGGACCCCAAAAACCTGAAAGGAACCCCAAAACACTGAAAGGAACCCCAAAAACCCTGAGGGAACCCCAAAACCACTGAGGGGACCCCAAAAACACTGAGGGGACCCCAAAACACTGAAAGGAACCCCAAAAACACTGAGGGAACCCCAAACCCCCCCCCTCACCCTCCACTACCCTCAGGACCCCCCCAAACCCCCCCCAAACTCCCCCAGATCCCCCCAAACCCCTCAGCCCCCCCCCCAAATCCCTCTCAAGCCCCCCCAAATCCCCCAAGCTCCCCCAAATCCCCCTCCCAAATCGCCCCAACCCCCCCCAGGTCCCCCCAAACCCCTTCAGGACCCCCCCAAATCCCCCCCAAACCCCTCAGGACCCCCCAGAATCCCTCAGCCCCCAAATGCCCCCAATCCCCCAGGTCCCCCAAACCCTCAGAACCCCAGATCCCCAAATCCCCAAACCCCTCAGGACCCCCCCAAATCCCCCCCAATCCCCCCCAAACCCCCTCAGGACCCCCCCAAACCCCTTCAGGACCCCCCCCCGTACCCCCCGAGTTGAGGAAGGGTTTTCCCCCCGTCGGGCAGGGGGGGTACCGGGGTGCCAGCCCCTCCTGGGGCCAGCAGAAAGCTTCAGCTGAGAACAGGACCCCCAGCCCTGCCCCCCAAAACCTCCGCAGCACCTCCCGGGGACCCCCCGCGAACACCACGTCGTAGCTGGGGGGAGGGGACATTGGGGGGGGGGGTCATGGGGGGTGGGGGGGACACACACAGGACACCCCCAAACCCCCAGCACCCAACCCCCTCCCTCACCTTGTCCCCCAATTCCCACCCCCTGTCCCCCCCAATGTCCCCAAAAGTCACCAAATGACCCCAAAATGTCCCCATCCCCCCCCAACATCTCCCCCAACCCCCCAATGTCCTCAAAATGTCCCCAAATCCCCCCATTTCCCCCCTCAATGTCCCCCCCATCCCAAATGTCCCCATTTCCCCCCAATTTGTCCCCATTTCCCCCCCTTGTCCTCCCCAATGTCCCCAAACCCCCCCAATGTCCCCAAATGTCCCCAAAACGTCCCAAACCCCCCCATTTCCCCCCACCCCCCACTGTCCCCAAACCCTACATTGTCCCAAATGTCCCCAAAATGTCCCCAAATCCCCCCATTTCCCCCCCTTGCCCCCCCCAATGTCCCCAACCCCCCAAATGTCCCCAAAATGTCCCCATTTCCCCCCAATTTCCCCCCTTGTCCCCCCCACCCCGAATGTCCCCAACCCCCCCAAATGTCCCCAACCCCCCCAAGCCCCCCAATGTCCCCAAAATGACCCCAAAATGTCCCCAAATCCCCCCATTTCCCCCCCCAATGTCCCCCCCATCCCAAATGTCCCCATTTCCCCCCAATTTGTCCCCATTTCCCCCCCTTGTCCCCCCCAATGTCCCCAACCCCCCCAATCCCCCCAAATGTCCCCAAAACGTCCCAAACCCCCCCATTTCCCTCCCTTGTCCCCCCCACCCCGAATGTCCCCAACCCCCCCAAATGTCCCCAACCCCCCCAAGCCCCCCAAATGTCCCCAAATGTCCCCAAAACGTCCCAAACCCCCCCATTTCCCCCCCTTGTCCCCCCCCAAATGTCCCCAAACCCCCCAAATGTCCCCAAAATGTCCCCATTTCCCCCCAATTTGTCCCCATTTCCCCCTTGTCCCCCCTGTCCCCAAATGTCCCCAAAATGTCCCAAAACGTCCCAAACCCCCTCCCAATGTCCCCCCCCCTGTCCCCCTGTCCCCACCTGTCCACGAACATCACCACCAGGTCCTGCCTGTGCCTCAGTTTCCCCATCGCCTCCTTCAGCCACCGCACTTTCTGTCCCCCCCCAACCGTGTGCGCCACGTCCCCCCCCCGCCAGGGCTGCCCCAGGCCCAGGGTCTGCGGGGGGACAGGGGGGGACAGGGTTGGGGACAATTTGGGACATTTGGGGTTGGGTTGGGGGGTTGGGACAATTGGGGACGTTTTGGGGACAGGTTGGGGACGTTTTGGGGACATTCTGGGACATTTTGGGGGGGGTTGGAGACATCGGGGGGGTTGGGGACGTTTTGGGGACACTTTGGGACAGTTTGGGGACAATTGGGGACATTTGGGGATGTTTGGGGACAACTTGGGACGTTTTAGGACATTTGGGGACATTTTGGGGACAATTGGGGACATTTTGGGGACAATGGGGATGTTGGGGGGGCTGGGGGGAAATGGGGACAATTGGGGACATTTTGGGGGGCTTGGGGACAGTTTGGGGACATTTGGGGACATTTTGGGACACTTCGGGACGTTTTGGGGACAATGGGGATGTTGGGGGGGTTGGGGACAGTTTGGGGACAATTTGGGATGTTTTGGGGACGTTTTGGGACATTTGGGGACATTTGGGGACGGTTTGGGGACAATCGGGGATGTTGGGGGGGTGGGGGGAAATGGGGACAATTGGGGACATTTTGGGACATTTTGGGGGGGTTGGGGACATTTGGGACAGTTTGGGGACATTTTGGGGACAATTTGGGATGTTTTAGGGACGTTTTGGGACATTTGGGGACATTTGGGGACGGTTTGGGGACAATGGGGATGTTGGGGGGGTTGGGGACATTTTGGGGACATTTGGGGACATTTTGGGACGTTTTGGGGGGGTTGGGGACATTGGGGGGGTTGGGGACATTTTGGGGGGGTTGGGGACAGTTTGGGGCATTTTGGGGACATTTTGGGACATTTGGGGACGGTTTGGGGACAATGGGGATGTTGGGGGGGTTGGGGACGTTTTGGGGACATTTGGGGACATTTTGGGACGTTTAGGGGGGGTTGGAGACATCGGGGGTTGGGGACGTTTTGGGGACATTTGGGGACGTTTTGGGGACATTTTGGGGGTGTTGGGGACATTGGGGACATTTGGGGATGATTTGGGGACAATTTGGGACGTTTTGGGGACAGGTTGGGGACATCGGGGGGGTTGGGGACATTTTGGGGCATTTTGGGGACAATTGGGGACGTTTTGGGGACAATGGGGATGTGGGGGGCTGGGGGGATGGGGGGAATGGGGACATTGGGGACATTTTGGGGGGGTTGGGGACAGTTTGGGGACATTTGGGGACATTTGGGGACGTTTTGGGGACATTGGGGAGTTTTGGGGACATTGGGGGGGTTGGGGGGACGCTGGGGGGTTGGGGACATTTTGGGGACATTTTGGGACGTTTTGGGACATTGGGGGGGTTGGGGACAATGGGGACGTTGGGGGGGTTGGGGGAAATGGGGACATTTTGGGGACATTTTGGGACAATTTGGGGACATTGGGTGCCCCCCCCCCCCTCTCCCATGGGTGCTCCCCCCTTAGGTGTCCCCCTGGGCCATGTGTCCCCTCTCTTTGGTTCCCCCCCCCCAAACTTTTGGTTCCCCCCCTCCCCACCTTTGGGGTCCCCCCACACTTATGGGTGCCCCCCCTATAGGTGTCCCCCTGGGTCACGTGTCCCCTCATTTTGGTTCCCCCCCATTTGAGTTCCCCCCCCCCACAGTTATGGGTGCCCCCCCTTTAGGTGTCCCCCTGGGCCATGTGCCCCCTCTCTTTGGTTCCCCCCACCCATGGGTGCCTCCCCCACCTTTTTAGTTCCCCCCTATGGGTGCCCCCCCTTTAGGTGTCCCCCTGGGTCACGTGTCCCCTCTCTTTGGTTCCCACCCCCCAAACCTTTGGTTCCCCCCCCACCCCCATTTGGGTTCCCACCCATGGGTGCCCCCCCCCTCCCCCCATGGGTGCCCCCCCCCCTTCGCCCCTCCCCCCTCACCGTGACGCTGTAGTTGAAGGCCTGGGCTGATCTCAGGAACCTTCTGTAGCCCTCGGTGGCCTCGGTGGCCACGGTCAGGACCTGGAGCTGCTCTGAGGGGGGGGCGGAAAGGTTTGGGGGTGACACCTGACCTTTGACTCCCCTCCCCCCCCTCGGCCCCGTGTGACCTTTGACCCCGTGACCTCACCGGGTCTGGGGTCCCCTCGGGGGTCCCCGGGGGTCACGAGGAGGAGGAGGAGGAGGGGCAGCAGCAGCGCGAGCGCCATGGCGGGAAACACGCGGGGGGGGCGGGGCCTCATACAGCCCCTCCCCCTTCCCTTAGCCCCTCCCCGTCCTCCTCCTGACCAATCAGAGCCCGAAGGGGGCGGGGCGAGGCGCGCGGCTGCCACGTTGGGAATGAGGGGAGGGGGCGTGGCTTGAGGGGGCGGAGTTTAAGGGGGGGCGGTGACTTGTGGGCGGGGCTTCAGGGGGGCGTGATTCGAGGGGGCGTGGCTTGAGGGTGGGAGGGGTCGGAGGGAGGGCGGAAGTGACGTAATAAAGGGGAAGTGGCGGTAGAAAAAGGGCGGAAGTGGCGGATGAAAAGGGCGGAAGTGACGTCACGGGGAGCCCTGGCGGGCCGGAAAGGCTTCAGGGCGGAAGTAGGCGGTGATTAAAGCGGAAGTGACGTCACACCCGGGCGGAAGTGGCGCCGCGGAGCGGGATGGGGGAGAAGAAAGCGTCAGGTACCGGGTCCGGGGGGTTCGGGGGAGGTTCTGGGGGGTTCTCCCGGTTCGGGTTCGGTTCCTCCCAGTTTAACCTCGCGCTTCCCATGTTTTTCCCCATTTTCTCCCCATTTCCCCTCTCCTCCCCCAGCCCAGGTTCTGAACCTGTCCCAGCACCGGTTCTGGGAGGTTCTGGGGGGTTCTGGGGGTTCTCCCAGTTCGAGTTCAGTTCCTCCCAGTTTAACCTCACACTTCCCCCATTTTTCCCCGTTTTTCCTCGTTTTCTCCCCATTTCCCCCTCTCCTCCCCCAGCCCGGGTTCCGGACCTGTCCCAGCGCCGGTTCTGGGGGGTTCTGGGAGGTTCTGGGGGGTTCTGGGGGTTCTCCCAGTTCAGGTTCGGTTCCTCCCAGTTTAACCTCACACTTCCCGGGTTTTTCCCCATTTTCTCCCCTTTTTTCCCCATTTTCCCCCATTTTCTCCCCATTTCCCTCTCTCCTCCCCCAGCCCGGGTTCCAGACCTGTCCCAACACCGGTTCTGGAAGGTTCTGGGGAGGTTCTGGGGGTTCTCCCAGTTCAGGTTCGGTTCCTCCCAGTTTAACCTCACACTTCCCGGGTTTTTCCCCATTTTCTCCCCATTTTCTCTCCATTTCCCCCTCTCCTCCCCCAGCCCGGGGTCCAGACCTGTCCCAACACCGGTTCTGGGGGGGTTCTGGGGGTTCTCCCAGTTTGGGCTCAGTTCCTCCCAGTTTAACCTCGCACTTTCCGTGTTTTTCCCCATTTTCTCCCCATTTTCCCCCATTTTCTCCCCATTTCCCTCTCTCCTCCCCCAGCCCGGGTTCCGAACCTGTCCCACCCGGTTCTGGGGAGGTTCTGGGAGGTTCTGGGGGTTCTCCCAGTTCAGGTTCGGTTCCTCCCAGTTTAACCTCACACTTCCCCCTTTTTCCCCATTTTTCCCCATTTTTCCCCATTTTCCCCCATTTCCCCCTCTCCTCCCCCAGCCCGGTTTCTGGACCTGTCCCAACACCGGTTCTGGGGAGGTTCTGGGAGGTTCTGGGGGGTTCTGGGGGTTCTCCCAGTTTGGGTTCGGTTCCTCCCAGTTTAACCTCACACCTCCCGTGTTTTTCCCCATTTTCTCCCCATTTTGACCCATTTTCCCCCATTTTCCCCCGTTTTCCCCCTCTCCTCCCCCAGCCCGGTTTCTGGACCTGTCCCAACACCGGTTCTGGGGAGGTTCTGGGGCGGTTCTGGGGGTTCTCCCAGTTCAGGTTCAGTTCCTCCCAGTTTAACCTCACACTTCTCGTGTTTTTCCCCATTTTCTCCCCGACCCATTTTCTCCCCATTTTCCCCCGTTTTCCCCCTCTCCTCCCCCAGCCCGGGTTCCGGACCTGTCCCAGCGCCGGGTTCTGGACCGGGCCGCCCGGCAGCGCCGCCTCAGCCGCCAGTTGGAGGCTCTGGAGAACGACAACTTCGGGGATGATCCCCAGGCTGGGCTGCCCCGGCCCGGGAAGAGGCTGCCCCAGTTCTGTGACACTGCCGAGACCGGTCAGGGGGGATGGGGGGGGTTGGGGGGGTCCTGGGGGGATTTGAGGGGGTTTGGAGGGGTTTGAGGGGGTTTGGGGGGGATCTGGGGGGGCTGAAGGGGTCCTGGAGGGGTCTTGGGGGGCTTTGGAGGGGTTCTGGAGGGGTCCTGGGGGGGTTTGAGGGGTTCTGGGGGGGTTTGGGGGGAGTTCGAGGGGTCCTGGGGGGGTCTGGAGGGGTCTTGGGGGGTTTGAGGGGGTTTGAGGGTGCTGGGAGGGTTCTGGGGGGGTTTGAGGGGTCCTGGAGGGGTCTGGAGGGGTCTTGGGGGGGTTTGGGGGGAGTTCGAGGGGTTCTGGGGGGGTTTGAAGGGGTCCTGGAGGGTTCTGAGGGGGTCCTGGAGGGGTTTGAGGGGTTCTGGGGGGGCTTGATGGGATTTGGGGGGGTCCTGGAGGGGTTTGAGGGGACTTGGAGGGGCTGGGAGGGTTCTGGGGGGGGGGTTGAAGGATCCTGGGGGTGTCTGGAGGGGTCTTGGGGGGGGTTGAGGGGGTCCTGGGGGTTGAGGGGACTTGGGGGTGCTGGGAGGGTTCTGGGGGTTTGAGGGGATCCTGGGGGGTTTGAGGGGGCTTGGGGGGGTTCTGAGGGGTTCCTGGGGGGGTCCTGGAGGGTTCTGAGGGGTCCTGGCAGGGGTTGAGGGGGTTTGGGGGGGGTTTGAGGAGACTTGGGGGGGGCTGAGGGGTTTCTGGGGGGGTCTTGGGGGGCTCTGGGGGGTCCTGGGGATCTTCTTGAGGTCTGGGGGGGCTGTTGGAGGTTGGGGAGGGGTCTTGGGGGGGTCTTGAGGGGGTCCTGGGGAGGTCATGAGGGGTTGGGGGGGTCCTGAGGGTGTTTTGAGGGGTCCTGGGGGGATCTTGGGGGTTCCTGGGGGGTATTTTGGGGTCCTGGGGGGTCTGGGGGGGCTGTTGGGGGTTTGGGGGGGTTGATTGTTTTTTTGGGGGGTCCCGATCAGGGAAGAAGAAGAAGAAAACTCGTGGGGATCATTTCAAGCTGCGCTTCAGGAAGAACTTCCAGGCCCTGCTGGAGGAGCAGGTGGGACCCCAAAACCTGGGGAGGGTCCCTAGGGACCCCCCAGTTCCCTCTCTCGGGTCCATTTTTGGGGGTGTTTGCTCCATTTTGGGGGGTTCTGTGCTGATGTTTTTGGGTCAATGTTAATTTTTCCCATTTCTTCTGTTTTTTCTCCCATTTCTGGCTCCTTTTCGGGGTCCCCAGAGCGTGGGTCCCCCCGAGGCCCCCAGTTACCTCTCAGCCTGTGCCGCTCCCTCCCGGCTCCCCCAGCGCCATTTTTGTGCCGTTTGTGGCTTCCCCTCCCCCTACACCTGTGTCACCTGCGGGGCCCGATTCTGCTCCCCACGCTGCCAGGGGACACACCAGGACACCAGGTACCACGGGGACACGGGGGGGACACGGGGGGGGACACTGGGGACACCCCTGGGGACACCCCCAGGGACAGGGGGGACGATGGGGACAATGGGGATGGGGGGGGAGGGTTATGGGGACACCCCTGGGGACAATGGGGACTCTGGGGACACCCCCAGGGACACTGGGGACACGGGGGACACCCCTGGGGACACCCCCAGGGACACCAAGGACGATGGGGACACCAGTGGGGACACCCCCAGGGACAGGGGGGACACTGGGGACATGGGAGGGGAGGAATATGGGGTCAGTGGGGACACTGGGGACACCCCCAGAGACAATGGGGACACGGGGGACACCCCTGGGGACACCCCCGGGGACAGGGGGGTCAATGGGGACAATGGGGACAGGGAGGGGAGGGTTATGGGGACACCCCTGGGGACAATGGGGACACTCCTGGGGACAGGGGGGACAACGGGGACAAGGGGGGGAGAGTTATAGGGTGAGTGGGGACACTGGGGACACCCCCAGAGACAATGGAGACACTCGTGGGGACAATAAGGACACTGGGGACATCACTGGGGACACCCCCGGGGACACTGGGGACAGGGGGGAAAATGGGGGGGAAGGTTATGGGGACATCACTGGGGTCAGTGGGGACACTGGGGACACCCCCAGGGACAACAAGGACACCACTGGGGACACCAGTGGGGACACCCCCGGGGACACTGGGGACAATGGGGACAGTGCAGGGGTCACCCAAGGTCCCCCCCTGCCCCCCAACCCCTTTCCCCCCTCCCCAGGTGCCTGAAGTGGACGGTGTGACCGGGACCCCCCCTCCCTCTCCCGCCACCTCCTGGGACACCAAAGGGACCCAAATGTCACCCCCCGTCCCCTCCCCCTCCTCCCCACTACCCTCTCTGTCCCCAGAGACAAGATGGCCGCCCCTCTCCCCCCCCCTCCCCCCCCCCTCCCCAGGTGGCTGAACAAGATGGCCGCCGCTGGAGGCGTTTTTGGAACAAAGGTTTTGGTGTTTTCCTACAGCGAATCCCGGGGCGGGGAAGGGGCGGGGCCTCCCCTTCCAGGTCCTTCATTGGTGGGGGCTACAGACAAACACTCCGGAGGGGGGGCACAAGATGGCCGACGGCGGCCGCCCCGTTAAGAGAGGGGTGGGGGGGGAGGGGGCTCGTTAAATCGAAGGGGGAGGGGACTAAAAGGTGGGAGAGGTGACTGTGCCTTTAAGAGCCAGCGGCCAACCCCATTGGCTGCTGCGGCTGCCCAAGATGGCCGTCCAAGATGGCTGCCCGTGGGGGGGCAACTGCGCGATAGAACCGCCCAAGATGGCCGCCCAAGAAAGGGCCTGGGAAGGGAGGGGCTGCTCAAGATGGCCGACCCAAGATGGCCGCCCACAATGAGCAGCCAACATGGCCGCCCAAGATGGCCGCCGCTCGCAGAGCGCCCCCTGCCATTGGCTGCGAGCTTTGGCCCCGCCCCTTCGCGCAGGCCCCGCCCACAGACGCTTCCGGGAGGGGCTGTGGGCGGGGCCTGTCGCCGCCTTGTGACGTCATGCGCCTAGCGGGTGGGGCCCGGAGGCAGCCAATCAGCGCGTCCCGTCCTCCATCGCTGTCTCCCGCCGTCCAATCGGGTGCCGGGGACCCCGCTGTGGGCGGGGCCGGGGGGGGAGGGGCTGCGGAGGGGGGGGCGGGGTCACTCTAGGCCCAGCTCTATGGTCTGGAGGACTCCGCGGCCTCCAGGACCACAGAGTTGAGCGGTGTGAGGGTGCAGAGCGGCTCCTGTGGGGCGGAACTCTATGGTCTGGAGGTCTCTGTGACCATAGAGATGATCGCTGAGCGCAGGGGAGGCCCAGAGGGGCCGCTCTGGCCCCAACTCTGTGCCCTGGGGGACTCCGTGACCATAGAGATCAGCGGCGTGGGAGCGCAGAGCGGCTTCCCTGGGCCCAACTCTATGGTCTGCAGGAGGCTCCTTGGCGGCCATATTGGTGCAGGGGAGCCAGCGCTCCTGTCTAGCCCCTGCTCTATGGTCTGGAGGACTCCACGGGTCCTCCAGCGCTCTCTGGCGCACCAGCGTGTCTGGATGGATAGGGGGCGTGGTCTGGGGGGAAGGGGGCGTGGTGTGGGGAAGGGGGCGTGGCTCACCGGTGGGCGGGGCTATTTCAGGACCTGCCCCGGCCGCGCCTTCTCCAGCTTCTTCCGGCGCTCGGCCGGGATCTCGTCCAGGCTGATCCCGTGGTTGCTCGCCCTGGGGGGACCCACGTGTCCCCACCCATCCCCACCCACGGACCTGGGACCTCCCCCCCCCCCCCCAAGAACCCCTCCCCCAAAAATGGGACCCAAGACCCCCAGGAGAGACCCCAAAAGGGACCCCCACCCCCACCCAAGGGACCCCACCCCCACCCAAGGGACCCCAACCCCACCCAAGGGACCCCAACCCCACCCATGGGACCCCAACCCCACCCAAGGGACCCCCAGATTCCTCCCCCACGGGACCCCTTGGCACCTCCCCAAAAAGGGGACCCAGAGACCCCCCAAGGGGACCCCAACCCCTCCCCCATCACAGTGGGTCCCCCACCCATGGGTGCCCCCTCAGGGTGCTCACCCGGGCAGGAGGTCGGGGGGGGTGGGGATGGGTTTGGTGAAGCCCTCGCGTCCCACCAGCCAATAGGTGTCCTCGATGCCCTTCCCCTGCGGGCACAGGGACAGCCGGGGGGGCAAGGGGGCAACCAGGGGTCAGTGGGGTCAAGAAGGGGTCAATGGGGTCAAGAAGGGGTCATTAAGAGGCCAATGGGGTCACGAGGGAGTCGGTGGGGTCACTAAGGGGCCAATGGGGTCAATGAGAGGTCAATGGGGTCACTAGGAAGTCAATGGGGTCATTAAGGGGTCAATGGGGTCACTAAGGGGTCAATGGGGTCATTAAGGGGTCAATGGGGTCAATGAGAGGTCAATGAGGTCACTAGGAAGTCAATGAGGTCACTAAGGGGTCATTGGGGTCACTAAGGGGTCATTGGGGTCACTAAGGGGTTATTGGGGTCAATGAGAGGTCAATGAGGTCACTAGGAAGTCAATGGGGTCACTAAGGGGTCAATGGAGTCATTAAGGGGTCAATGGGGTCACTAAGGGGTCATTGGGGTCCCTCGGGGGCCATGGGGGGGTCAGAGGGGTCCCTGGGGTCACCTTGAGCTCGGTCTTGCCCCGGATGTCCAACTTGAAGCCTTCCTTGAGCGCCAACAAGATGGCGACCGTGCGGGCGTTGACGTGGATCCGGTACGCTGCGGGGGGACCCGAGTTGGGGGGGGGGGTCACCCATGTTGGGGTCACCCATGTTGGGGTCACCCACGTTGGGGACCCCGCAGCGGTGGCGGCCATGTTGGGTTTGGGGATGAGTTTTGGGGTCTCCCGTGTTGGGACCCCCCGGGATGTGGTGTGGGGGGTTGGGGATGGGTGGGTGGGGTGTGGGGGGGTTCTGGGGGGGTGGGCGTGGCTGTGGGTGGGGGAGGGGACTCACGCAGCCCCGTGGATTCCATGCGCGAGGCGGTGTTGACGGTGTCCCCGAAGAGGCAGTACCGCGGCATCGTCAGCCCCACCACCCCCGCCACGCAGGGTCCTGAGGGGAGGGGCGGGGCCTCAGCGAGGTGGGCGTGGCCTCAGCAAGGGGGGAGGAGCCTCGGCTTGAGGGCTCAGGGGCGTGGCCAATGGGATGCAGCCAATGGGCGGTGACCGCGTTGGCCAAGAGGTGAGGGGGAAGGAGGAAGTTGGGGGTGGTCGGGAAGGGGGCGTGGTCATGCGGGGTGGGCGTGGTCTTTAAGGGCGTGGCCAGGGGGTGTGGCCGTGGGTATTGGGGGATACTGGGTGGCACTGGGATGAAACTGGGAAGCAACGGGGCCGAACTGGGAGGCACTGGGTTGAACTGGGAAGCATTGGGTTGAATTGGAAGGCACTGGGTTGAATTGGGAGGCACTGGGTTGAACTGGGAAGCACTGGGTTGAACTGGAAGGCACTGGGATGAGCTGGGAGGCACTGGGTTGAACTGGGATGAACTGGGGGGGCACCAGATTAAACTGGGAAGCACTGGGATGAACTGGGAAGCACTGGGAGGCACTGGGGGTGGGGGTGGTGCAACCACCTTGCCCATTGGCCAAGCCCCCAACGCAACCCAAGTGACCTCGGGGGGGGGGGGCCCAAGAGGGCGTGGTCTAAACGATGGGTGGGTGGGGCAGGGGGCGTGTCCGCATGGAAGCGACCAATGGGGCGTGTCCGTGGGGGCGTGGCCTCACCCGAGTGGAGGCCGATGCGGATGCGGACGGGGACCTCGGGCATGTGGCGCATCTTGAAGGTGCCGACGGAGCTGAGGATGTCGAGGGACATGTTGGCGATCTCCCCCGCGTGGCGGTTCCCGTTCCGCTTCGGCAGCCCCGAGGCCACCATGTAGGCGTCACCGATGGTCTCCACCTGGGGAAGACCCCGACCCCGCCACCCAAACCCACCCCCGACCCGGGAAAACGTCATGGAGGTGCCCAAAGAGCCACCCGAAGAGTCACCCAAAGAGCCGCCCAAAGAGGCACCGGAGCAATGGTGGCGCTGGAGGGGGTTGGGGGACCCAGAGGGGGCGGGGCCTCAGTGAAGGGGGAGGGGCCTCAGTTTGGGGTCATGGGTGTGGCCAATGGGTGGCGACTGCGGCCAATGGGTGTGGCCAATGGGTGGCAACTGTGTTGGGTGAGAGGGAAGTGGTGTGGAGGTGTGGGCGTGGCCTTCAAGGGTGTGACCAATGGGTGTGGCCAATGGGTGGCCAAGAAGAGGCGTGGAGGTGTGGGCGTGGCCTTGAAGGGTGTGGCCAATGGGTGTGGTCAAGAGGGCGTGGCCAAGGTGTGACCCAAACCACCACAGCCATGAAGAGGCCACCAACCCCCTCCCTGATGCATCCCAGGGTGGGGTCGTGGCCACCCATGGGTGCTGGGAGGTGGCCGAGGGGACGTTGGGGGCACGGGAAGGGGGGGAGGGGTGGGTGGGGTCACCTTGTAGACGTCGTGGGAGCCGATGATGGCGTCGAAGAGGGTGTAGAGGTCGTTGAGGAGATCGACCACCTCGATGGGCTCGCTCATGGCCGAGATGGTGGTGAAGCCGACGATGTCGCTGAAGTAGAGCGTCACCTCCTCGAAGTACTCGGGCTCCACCGGCGTCCCCATCTTCAGCGCCTCGGCCACCGACCTGCGGGGACACCGGGGGTGGCACCTCAGGGGGAGGGGGCTTCGCCGAGGTCTTGGGGGGCCGTGGGCAACCTCAACCGCTCGCCAGTGGCCACCTCAAGCTTCTGCGGCCCTGTGGGGCCCAGAGGGGGTTGGAGGAACCACCCGGAACCTCAACCAGGGCTCCTCCAGAGAGGTGGGTGGGGCCCGTGGGGTGGTGGGATCTTTGGGGTGATGGGATGTGTGGGGTGATGGGATCCATGGGGTGATGGGATCCATGGGGTGATGGGATCTATGGGGTGATGGGCCCCACAGAGTGGTGGGACCTATGGGGTGATGGGCCCCACAGAGTGATGGGATCCATGGGGTGATGGGATCGGTGGGGTGATGGGATCCGTGGGGTGATGGGATCCATGGGGTGATGGGATCCATGGGGTGATGGGCCCCACGGGGTGGTGGGGTCTCGGGGGGGCTGTGGACCCACGGGGGCAGCATCTGGGTGAGGAGTTTGTCGGTTTTCTGCTTCTCGATCTCCAGCTCCTCCGTCCGCTCCCGGATCAGATCCTCCAGGTTGCTGGAATATTGCTCCAGCATCCGCAGCATCGAGTCGATGATGTTGGTCTTACGGCCCTTGTTGATGCCCTTGAACTGACCCACAGCGACCCACAGTGACCCACAGTGACCCACAGTGACCCACACCGACCCATAGTGACCCACACAGACCCATAATGACCCATAGAGACTCATTGGGACCGATAGTGACCCACACAACCCATAGAGACCAATAGTGGCCCACACGACCCATAGTGACCCACCAAAGCCATAGTGACCCACCAGAGCCATAGAGACCCATAGGGGCCCATTTGGACCCACAGAACCCCACAGAGTCCCATCCCCCCTACCCATCCCCCAAGTCCAACCCCCCAGGTGTCACCATCCCCCACCCCTCCCCCCTCCGTACTGGTCCTAGTTCCCCCCCCCCCCACGCCCTGGTCCCAGCCCCACGTTGGGCCCCACCTGGTCAAAGACTTGGTCGATGTTGGGTCTCTTCTGGGGCTCCTCGCTCCAGCACTGCTTCATCAGGTGGATGCACTCCAGGGGGGCTTGGTCGGCCGAGACCGCCGGGCGACACAGGGGGGGTGGCCGGGTCACCTTCTCAATGATCTCTGGGGACACCAGAAGGAGTCATGGAAGGGTCTTTGGGGAGGTTCTGGAGGTGTTTGGGGAGGTCCTAGGGTTACTGGTGATTACTGGTGGTTACTGGGGGGTTACTGGTGGTTACTGGTGGTTACTGGTGGTTACTGGGGGTCACTGTGGGTCACGGGGTACCTTCGGGGGGCAGTCCCAGCATGCAGTAGGGGGCACTGCGGCAGATGACCTCCTGCATGATGATGCCGATGCTGTAGACGTCGCCGTGGAAGGACCCGCGGAGCTCCAGCGCAGGGTCCCGCAGCAGCTCAGGTGCCGTCCACAACCTCTCTGGTGATGGGGGAGGGAGGAAAGGGGGCGGGGCCACGCTAGGACATGCCCCCTTCTACCCACAGACCACGCCCACAACCCCCACCCTTAAGGCCACGCCCCCTCCCAAACTGCGGTCTTCCCGCCATTGACCTCCTGGGGGTGATGACGTCATGCAACGAGGTGGCCACACCCTCCCCCCCACGGGGACACGCCCAATAGAGAGGCCACGCCCATAAATAAGACCACACCCAATTATGGCCACGCCCCTGGGAGGCCACGCCCACCCTTGAAGCCGCCAGCTCCTTTGGAGGCCACCTCAAGGAGACTCAACCCAACGCCTACCCTTCCCCCCACCAAAGGCTCCGCCCCCTCCACGCGAGGACACGCCCAACTCCTTGTCCACGCCCCTCCCACCCCACAGGCCCCGCCCCCTCACCCTGGGCCTGGGGGGTGGGGGTGGGGAGGTGCTGGGCCTGCAGAAGCTCCTGGTAGCCATGGTCGGTGACCTTGAGGACGAAGCGCCCGTCCACCACGCAGTTGCGGGACTTGAGGCGCCCGTGGATGACGTCATGATGATGTAAGTAGCGGACGCCCTGGGGGGGGACACGGCCAGGGTGACCACCAGGGCCACCGCCCCCATGGACACCCATCAACATGGCCGCCATCAACATGGCCAACCCCGGTGTCACCAACATCTCCACAGCCACCATCATGGCCACCACCATGGCTATTACTGTCAGCATGGTGGCCACCACTGTGGCCATCACCAACCCCAGGGCCACCATGGCCACCACCATGGCTCCTGGCATGGCCACCACCACCACAGCCACTGTAGCCACCAGTAAGGAATCTGGCATGGCCACCACCCCCATCACAACCATGGCCACCATCCCCATGGCCACCATCCCCATGGCCACCACCTCCATGGCCACCAGGGCCACCATCCCCATGGCCACCACCTCCATGGCCGCCATCCCCATGGCCACCACCCCCATGGCCACCACCTCCATGGCCACCACCCCCATGGCCACCATCCCCAACCTGGTGGCCACCACCCCCATCGTGGCCATCGCCGCCACCGCCATGGCCGCCACCACCTCGGTGCCACCTTCTCCCCCGCCCACGTCCCCTCCTCGGCCACCACCTTGATGAGGTCGAGGAGCAGGGAGGACTTGAACATCCAGTCCAGCTTCATGTCCTCGTTGCGCAGCAGATCCTCCAGGCTGCCGCGGGAGCAGTGCTCCGACACGATGGCGAAGATGCCGCAGTCGTGGAAGAAGCCCAGGAAGAGGTTGACGTTCTCGTGACGGAGGTCACGGAGCTGCTCAAGGACAGGGGACACCTCAGCCAGGGCTCAGGAGTCACCTCGGGCTCTGCTGGTCACCACCGTGACCTTCTGAGGTACAACGGTGGCCCCCGTCACCCAACCTTCTCCCCCAGGGCCCAAGGTGTCCCGAAGTTGTCCCCGTGACCCAAAGTTCTCGCCATGACCCAACATTGTCCCCGTGACCCAACGTTGTCCTCGTGACCCAATGATGTCATCCATGCCCAGTGTTCTCCCCAAGACCCAAAGTTCTTGCCATGACCCAACATTGTCCCCATGACCCAACGTTGTCCTTGTGACCCAACATTGTCCCCATGACCCAAAGTTCTCGCCATGACCCAACGTTGTCCCTGTGACCCAACGCTGTCCCACAAGACCCAACGTTGTCCCACATCACACAAAGTTCTCCCCATGACCCAACATTGTCCCCATGACCCAATGTTGTCCTTGTGACCCAACGTTGTCCCCAAGACCCAAAGTTCTCCCCATGACCCAACGTTCTCCCCAAGACCCAGCGATGTCATCCATGACCCAATGTTGTCCCCATAACCCAACGTTCTCCCCATGACCCAATCTTGTCCCCCAGGTCCCCTCACCTTGCAGAAGGCCAACTTGGTGGCCGGTTTCACCTCACTGTGCTGCTCCCCGGGGAACTTCTTCAGCCAGACCCAATCCCCCTGGTGGGACACAAACCCGCTGAGACCCCTTGGGGACCAACCCCACCCTGGGAAGCATCCCACTGGAGAATCCTCCTCCATCCCACCCATCTCAGGACCTTCTGGGGACCACGGGGGGGTGGAACAAGGGGGTGGGGGAGGCAGAAGGAGAACGGGGGGGGTTCGGGGTGGCTGTTCTGGTGCTTACCTGGACGGAGGCGACAAGGCCCTGGTTGTTAAACAAAAGGAGGAGGAGGGGGAGGTGGCCGGTGGCCTTGGAGTCCTCCTGCAGGGAAAGGGGGTGGGGTTTGGAGCTGTCAATCATCTCCGGGGAGCTGTCAATCATCCAACCAGGAGCTGGGGTGGGTGGGTGGGGAGGTGACGTCGGGTTGGGGGTCCCTACAGTGGCGGCCTTGTCGCCCCCTTTTGGGGGGGGGGGTGGGATGGAGGGGGGAAGGGGTGAGAGGGGTGAGAGGGGTGAGGGACAGACGGGGGGAAGGAGGGGACATGGGGACAACCTCACCTCGGCGACGGCCACGTTGGTGTTGTCGGGGCCGGGGGTGACACTTTTGGCGTCCCCCGCCAGGCTGCTGCGGCTGTCGTCCGCCTGTGGTGGGGGACGGGGTCAGGGGGTGGCCCGTGGGGACATGTCCTGGGGGGACGTGGCACCCAGGGAGACGTGGCAGTCATGGGGACCCCCCACCCGTTGGGCAACGTCACCCATGGGGACCCCCCACCCATAGGGACCCCCCAACCCGTGGATCTTCTGCCCAGGAAGATTGTGACCGTGGGGACACCTCACCCACTGGGTCACCCCACCCGTGGGGAACTCCCCAAGCCCGTGGATCAGATCTTTGGGGACCACCTTGGGCCACAGGGACCCTTGGAGACCCCACGGTTCCTCTCCCAAGACCGCCACTCGCCGTGGGGCCACGTGGTCTCCTTCCCGACCCTTGAGTCCCTGAGCCAAGGTGGCCACCAGAGATGTCCCCCCACCCACCCCACCCACCCCAAGGTGTCCCCACCCCTGTCACCTTCTTGCTGCTCTGGATGTTGATGAAGGTCAAGTCCTCCATGGTGAGGATGATCTTGTTGGGTCCCTTCATCAGCTGGGCCTGCTGGATGCGGCGCCTGCGAGGGGGGGGGGACACGGAAGCTGCTGAGATGTCTCCTCGGGGGACCTTGTGTCACCCCAAGGTGTCCCCACACCCCCCCTTGGGGAGCCCTTGGGGGGGAGGGGGGCACCCACCTGATGAAGCAGGCGAGGGCCCCTCCAGCCGCGAAGAGGGCGGAGATGAGGAGGAACATGAAGAAGACAAAGGTGGCATCAGCCCCTGGGGGGGAGAAGGAGAAGGTGAAGGGGGGGGCATGGTCCAGAGGAGACCCCCAGGGTGGGCCATGGTCACCTAGGGATCCATGGCCATCTAGGGATCCTCATGAGTGCCCATCGCAGTCACCTGTGGCCACCTCGGGACAACCGTGGCCACCTCTGAGTGTGGATGGAGAGGGATGGAGGGAGAGGGATGGGGATGGAGGGGTGGATGGTGAGGGATGGATGGAGAGGGATGGATGGAGGGAAGGGGATGGTGAGGGATGGATGGAGGGATGGGTGGAGATAGATGGATGGAGGGATGGGGATGGATGGATGGATGGAGGGATGGGGATGGATGGTGAGGGATGGATGGATGGATGGATGGATGGAGGGATGGGGATGGATGGAGAGGGATGGATGGATGGATGGATGGATGGATGGATGGATGGAGAGGGATGGAGAGGGGTGGGGATGGATGGATGGATGGATGGATGGATGGATGGATGGATGGATGGATGGTGAGGGATGGATGGATGGAGGGATGGGGATGGACGGATGGAGAGGGATGGAGGGAGGGAGGAATGGGGATGGATGGATGGATGGATGGATGGGGATGGTGAGGGATGGATGGAGGGATGGATGGGTAGGTGGATGGACAGATGGGTGGAGATGGATGGATGGAGATGGATGGAGATGGATGGATGGTGAGGGATGGGGATGGATGGATGGGTGTGGATGCTGCAGGCTGGAGGTGTCCCCCGCTCACCCCCGTTGCAGATGGTCCCTGAGTCGAACCAGCAGGTGGAGTCGGTGGCCGGGCTGGAGCCGTGTGGCCAGTGGACGCTGTGGCCGCGGTAGCCCAAACCCCGGGTGCCCGGGTCCAGGCTGTAGGTGGGCCAGAGGCGGTCGCCTTTGCCGTCGGTGTCCAGGATGACGTAGGGGACCTGGATGTCCCCGTCCTCGGTGACGGTGAAGTTCTGGCAGAACCCCTCCAGTTGGAAGCCGTGGGCGTTCTGGGCCACGCTGGTGCCCGTCACCCACCGCCCCGACTCCCGCGTCTTCTCCACCGCCTTGGCCAGGAAGTAGATGGAGTTGTAGATGGTGGCGAAGAGGGGGTGGACCTGAGGAGGGGGGGGGGTGGTTGGAGAAGATTTGGGGGTCCCAGGGGGTTGAGATGCCACCTCCTGTCCCACCTCCAGGACCACCGAGGAAGAACCTTGAGGGCTTCTAGCTCTGGTCCATGGAGATGCCTCCAAACCCCATTGAGATACCTTCAAACCCCCTGGAGATGCCTCCAAACCCCCTGGAGATGACTCCAAACCCCAGCAATGCCTCCAAACCCCATCAGATGCCTCCAAACACCCCTGGCAATGCCTCCAAACCCCCTGGAGATGCCTCCAAACCCTTTCAGATGCCTCCAACCCCCCTGGCAATGCCTCCAAACCCCCTGGAGATGCCTCCAAACCCCATCAGATGCCTCCAAACCCCCTGGAGATGCCTCCAAACCCCACCAGATGCCTCCAATCCTCACCTGGCTGGGGTCAAGGTTGCTGGGGACCTCATAGGCATCCTTGGCCTGGTCCAGGGCCTCCTGGAAGGTGATGTCGGGGGAGTCGATGGTGATGGTGAGGACGGCGTCGTAGGCGAGGCGCAGCTTGGGGCTGTCGGCCAGGAGGGGGTAGGGGACGCGTCGGTACGGCATGGGGAAGGTGAGGGCGTCGTAGGGGATGAAGACGTAGGAGCCGTCGGTCATGCCCAGGTCCTCGGCCTCCTCCAGGAGGACTTTCTGCTCCTGCCCCCCCAGCAGCACCGAGTGCATGCACATCACCACCACTGCGGGGACAGGGGACACGGAGAGGGCTGAGGAGGACAACCCAACCCTCCCTCAATGACACAGGGGTGGCCTCGGCTCCAGGGAGATCTCCTTGACCCCTTGGAGGTGCCCTCAACCTCATGGAGGGGCCTCAAAGATGCCTCCAACCCAACCGAGGTGCCCTCAACCCCATGAAGGGGCTTCAAAGATGCCCTCAACCCCACAGAGATGCCCCCAACCCCTTGGAGATGCCTCCAACCCAACCGAGGTGCCCTCAACCCCACGGAGATGCCCTCAACCCCACGGAGGGGCCTTCAAGAAGATTCCCCCACCCATCCACCCACCCCCACCATCTCCCCCTGTTCCCAACCCATCCCCTCTCCCCGTTACCTCTGACCCCATCCGCCCTCTGCACCCTCTTCAGGGCCCTTTGGGCCTCCTCCTCCTCCTCCCCGGCGCTGGTGACCACGGTGACAGGCAAGCCCTTGGCCCTCAGCTCCTGCGCCAGGGTCTGCCCCACTTCCCTCCAGAGATCCCGGGGGGAGGTGACCACGGCCACGTGGGCCCAACGGAAGAACTTCAGCACCTCGTGGAGAATCCCCGCGGGATCCGGCATCGGCTTCACCAACGTCTCCAACCCTTCGGCTCTTTGGGGGCAACTCCAAGAAACCAGAGGTTTGTTCCAAACGGCGGCCAAGAGCCCGGCGGCTCCGCAGGCGGCGGGGTCGGGAAGTCCCAGGAAGGCCGTGGAGGAACGTTGGGAATCGAGGAGGTCCAGGAGGGCCTGGGGGGTGTCGCAGGCGTGGGGCAGCGTCACCGCCTCCCACCAGAACCCCGCGTTGTGCCGCGGGTCGGCGTTGAGGCGCGAGACGGCCAAGCCGGCGGCCACCTCGGGCAGGGAGGTGGCCAAGAGGGGGTCACAGGCCCAGGGTCCCATCACCCCCACCCTGAAGGTGGCACCTGAGGAGAAGGGGAGGAGGAGGAGGAGGAGGAGGAAGGGGAGGTGGGGAGACCACCGGGGGTGGTGGGAGAGGAGGAGGAGGAAAGGGGAGGAGATGGCACCGGGGTGGGATGGGGTGGGACGGGAGGGGATGTCACCACGGGAGGTGGTGACACCGTGGGAGGTGACACTGTGGGACATGTCACCACAGGAGGTGGTGACACCATGGGAGGTGACACCGTGGGAGATGTCACCATGGGAGGAGGTGACACCATGGGAGGTGACACTGTGGGAGGTGACATCATGGGAGGTGACACCATGGGAGGAGGTGACACCATGGGAGGTGACACCACCACAGGAGGTGACACCATGGGAGATGTCACCATGGGAGGAGGTGACACCACTGTGGGAGGTGACACCGTGGGAGGAGGTGACACCACTGTGGGAGGTGACACCGTGGGAGGTGACACCATGAGAGGTGACACCGTGGGAGGTGACACCATTGGAAGTGACACCATGGGAGGTAGTGACACGATGGGAGGTGGTGACACCATGGGAGGTGACACCATGGGAGGTGACATGATGGGAGGAGGTGACACCAGTGGGGAAGTTGCCACTCTGGCCTCTGTCACCACCATGGGAAGTGCCACTGTTCTGGGAGGTGCCACCACCAGAGGAGACATTGTCACAGGAGGTGCCACCACCGTAGGTGACTTCGCTCTTCTGGGAGATGCCAACACCGTGGGAGGTGCCACCGCTGCAGGAAGTGACGTCACGGGGGACGCTGCCACCAGGGGTGACGTCACAGCAGGAGATGTCACAGCAGGAGATGTCACTGTGGCAGAAGCCACCACAGAGGTCATCGGGGGAGATGCCACCACTGGAGATGCCACCACCCTTGGAGATGCCACCATGGGCAATGATGCCACCACTGGCGATGTCACCACTGGAGATGCCACCACTGGAGATGCCACCACTAGAGATGCCACCATGGGCAATGATGCCACCACTGGCGATGTCACCACTGGAGATGCCACCACTGGAGATGTCACCACTGGAGATGCCACCATGGGCAATGATGCCACCACTGGAGATGCCACCATGGGCAATGATGCCACCACTGGAGATGCCACTCTTGGAGATGCCACCACTGGAGATGCCACCATGGGCAATGATGTCACCACTGGCGATGCCACCACTGGAGATGCCACTCTTGGAGATGTCACCACTGGAGATGCCACCATGGGCAATGATGTCACCACTGGCGATGCCACCACTGGAGATGCCACTCTTGGAGATGTCACCACTGGAGATGCCACCATGGGCAATGATGTCACCACTGGAGATGCCACCACTGGCGATGCCACTCTTGGCGATGCCACCACTGGCGATGTCACTGCGGGCGCTGCCACCACCGGCCACGTCCCCCTGGGTGCCACCACCCTGGGCGAAGCCACCGCGGGGTCCCATGGTCCCGGGGTGGGGGAGGGGCCGTGGGGGTGGCCGTGGGGGAGGGGTCCTCAGGTCCGGGGTGGGGGTGGGGTGGGCTCCAGCGATGTCACCATAGTGGGACAGGGACCGGGGATGGGGGGGGGCGGTTTGGGGGTCGCCACCTGCAAGAGACAAAGACAGAGGAGGTGGGGGAGGGGTCCCTGGGGGGGTGGGGGAGGGGCAGCCCAACCCCCCACCCCCCGCTCCCATCATCCCCCGCGGTAATCCCGGGGGGGTCAAACCCGGATTAGCCCCAACCCCCCCCAGCCCCCCCCTCCCCATCCGGGGCCACGTGCGGGACAGGGCGGGGGGAGGGGACAGAAAGGGGGGGGGGGGTGACACCAGCAGCTGGGGGGGAACACCCCCACTCGGGACACCCCCACGGTGTCACACCCCCCCCCACCACACCCCGATGTCACCCGGACCCTTTGTCACCTCCCTCCCCCAAAGTGACATCCCCAGAGCTGATGTCACCCCCGGTGTCACCCCCCGGTGTCACCCCTCCTGGTGTCACCTCCCCGGTGTCACCCCCCGGTGTCACCCCCCCGGTGTCACCCCCCTGGTGTCACCTCCCTGGTGTCACCCCCCGGTGTCACCCCCCCGGTGTCACCCCCCCGGTGTCACCCCCCTGGTGTCACCTCCCTGGTGTCACCTCCCTGGTGTCACCACGACTCTTGTGTCACCCCCCCGGTGTCACCTCCTGGTGTCACCCGGACCCTGTGTCAACCCCGGTGTCATCCCCCGGTGTCACCCCCCCGGTGTCACCTCCCTGGTGTCACCCCCCGGTGTCACCCCCCCGGTGTCACCCCCCTGGTGTCACCTCCTGGTGTCACCCGGACCCTGTGTCAACCCCGGTGTCACCTCCCTGGTGTCACCCCCTGATGTCACCACGACCCCGGTGTCACCCGGACCCTGTGTGTCCCCTCCCCCCCCCAGCTCAGCCCTAATCCCCCCTCCCCCCCCCCGGTTATTTTTGGCGTCTTCATCCCCGTCAGCCCCGGGACACGCGTGTGACACCGACACGTGACACGCGTGACATGTGTGACATGTGTGACACCGACATGTGTGACACGCGTGACACGTGTTGTGTGACACTGACACGCGACGTGCGCGACACGGGTGACACCCACGCACGGCACGCGTGTGACACCCACACACGACACGCGTGACACCCACACACGACACAGGTGTAACACGTGCCACGTCTGCACACGCGATGGGGGGGGACACACACACACGGCGCACCCCAAAACCCCCAAAAAGGACCCAAAACCCCCAGGAGGGGACCCCAAAAATCCCAATAAGGGACCCAGGGGTCCCGGGGGGGTCCCTAAAACCTCAGGAGGGGACCCAGGAGTCAGGGGGGGACCCCAAAACCCCCATAAAGGATTCAGAAGTCCCGGGGGGGTCCCTAAAACCCCAGTAAGGGACCGAAGGGTCCTGGGGGGGTCCCTAAAACCTCAGGTGGGGACCCCAAAACCCCCATAAAGGACTCAGGAGTCCCGGGGGAGACCCCAAGACCCCAGGAGGGGACCCCAAAACCCTAATGAGGGACGAGGAGTCTGGGGGGGGGGGGGTGTCCCTAAAACCCCAATAAGGGACCGAGGGGTTCCAGGGGGGTCCCTAAAACCACAGTAGGGCCCCCAAAATCCCAGGAGGGGACCCCAAATCCCCCATAAAGGGCCCAGAAGTCCCGGGGGAGACCCCAAGACCCCAGGAGGGGACCCCAAAACCCTAATGAGGGACCCAGGAGTCCGGGGGGGGGTCCCTAAAACCCCAATAAGGGACCGAGGGGTCCTGGGGGGGTCCCTAAAACCTCAGGAGGGGACCCAGGAGTCAGGGGGGGACCCCAAAAGCCCAAGAGGGGACCCCAAATCCCCCATAAAGGACTCAGGAGTCCCGGGGGAGACCCCAAAAACCTAGAGGGGACCCCAAAACCCTAATGAGGGACGAGGAGTCTGGGGGGGGAACCCACAAACTTCAGGAGGGGTCCCCAAAACCCTAATAAGGACTCAGGAGTCTGGGGGGGGTGTCCCTAAAACCCCAATAAGGGACCGAGGGGTCCTGGGGGGTCCCTAAAACCTCAGGAGGGAACCCAGGAGTCAGGGGGGACCCCAAAACCCCAAGAGGGGTCCCCAAAACCCTAATGAGGGACCCAGGAGTAAAGGGGGGGTCCCTAAAACCCCAGGAGAGGACCCCAAAAGGGGTGTGGGGTGGGGGTGGGGGGTCCCTTACCTGTTCCCAGCCCCCGCTGGGTGGGTGCTTGGGGGGGGGGGGTGGGGGCTTTGCCCTCCCCCCCGTTTTCCTGGGTCCCCTCCTGGGGTTTTGGGGTCCCCTCTGGGTGGTTGCCCCCAGGGTGGCCCCGTGGCCACCGGAGCCGGATGGCGATGGCAGTGGGGGAGGGGGGGGGGAGCACCGTAATCCCCCCCCCCCCGTGGGTGGAAAAGAGGATTAAGGGGGGGAGGGGCGTGGGGGGGGATGGGGGGAGGTGGGGACGTGGGGGGACACGGGGGGGGATATGGGGGGGCACATTGGGGACATTTTTGGGGACTTTGGGGGGGTCACGGGGGGGATCACGGTAGGTGGGGGGATGAGGACACGGGTGGGACATTGGGAGCATGAAGGGGACACGTGGGGGGGGACATGGAGGGGGCACATGGGGGACATTTTGGGGGACATTGGGGGGACTTTGGGGGGGACATTGGGGGGGACATTTGGGACATTTTGTGGGGGGTCACGGGAGGGTCACGGGAGGTGGGGGGATGAGGACACGGGTGGGGGGGGTCACAAGGGGTGGGGACACACTGGGGACACTGAGGGGGGACCCGGGGACACCCCCTCACCCCAACCCCCCCCCCAATCCTCCCCTTCTCCCCCCCCCAATGACGACACCGCAGCCCCTCCCCCCGCGTGGGAAAAGCCACTTTATTGTCCCCACGGGGGGGGGGGGAAAGGGGGCGGGGCCAGGGGTCGCCCCAACCCCTTTTGGAAGCGCGGCGATTGGCTGAGGCTCAGGAAAGGGGGCGGGGCTTGTGCTCTGGAGGCTCCGCCCCCTTGGGGTGGGGGGTGGGGGCGGGATTATTGCTGTGCTTGAAACCCCCCCCACGAGGGGGCGGGGCCTGAGGGCAGGGTGGGCGGGGCCATGCGGGTGGCAGCCACGGGGGAGGGGAGGTGGGGGGCGGGGCTTAGGCCGTGGCCACGCCCCCCAGGAGGGTCTCGAGCTCCTGCAGGGTCGCGGGGTTCAACTGGACCTGGGGGGGGGGAACCAAAGGTGGGGGGGAACCAAAGGAGAGGGACACGGGAGGGGGACACACACACACCCAGGATTTGGGGGGGGGGACCCAGAACTTGGGGGGTCCCAGGGATTGGGGGGGGAGGCCCAGGAGTTGGGGGGGGTCACCCAGGAAGGGGGGGGGCACCCAGGAAGGGGGGGGGGGCACCCAGGGTTTGGGGGGCCCAGAAAGGAGAGGGCACCCAGGATTTGAGGGGGGGAGACCCAGGAGTTGGGGGCACCCAGGAATGGGGGGAGCACCCAGGATTTGGGGGGGGCACCCAGGATTTGGGAGGCACCCAGAAGTTGGGGGGTCCCAGGGATTGGGGGGGGCACCCAGGAATGGGGGGAGCACCCAGGATTGGGGGGGGGCACCCAGGATTTGGGGGGGTCCCACCCAGGCCTCGTGGTCCCCCCTCACCGCCAGCGCCCGCAGCTGCTCCCGCAGCCCCCCCGGGGTCCCAGCACCCACCAGGACGGAGCTGACACCTTCGGCCCGAAGGGACCAGGCTGGGGACAGAGGGGACACCCAGTGACACCCAATGGCACCCAATGGCACCCAGTGACACCCAGTGACACCCAGTGACACCCAATGGACGTGGATCCCAGTGACACCCAGTGACACCCAATGGTTGTGCACCCAGTGACACCCAATGGCACCCAGTGGCACCCAGTGACACCCAGTGACACCCAGTGACACCCAATGGTTGTGGTGTGGTGGGTGGTGTGTGCACCCAATGGCACCCAATGGCACCCAGTGTCACCCAGTGACACCCAGTGACACCCAATGGCACCCAGTGACACCCCAGTGTCACGTCTCACACTCCAGAGACCCCTGGACACCCAATGTCACCACTGCCACTTCTGTCTCCCCATCCCCAATACCCCCAATGTCCCCAGTGTCTCCCCCAGTGTCCCCAATGTCCCAAATGTCCCCAACACCCCCGATGTCCCCCCAATATCCTCATAATGTCCCCCCGTACCCCCATTGTCCCCAACGCCCCCAATGTCCCCAACGTCCCCAGTGTCCCCCCAGTGTCCCCAGTGTCCCCAGTGTCCCCAGTGTCCCCATGTCCCTCACCGATCCCCAGTTGGGGCACTGAGCACCCCAAGCGCTGGGCCAGCGGCTGCAGCTCCCCCGGCTCCAGGGGGGGACGGGGACACCGGGCCTGGGGACAGAGGGGACACTGAGGGGACACTGAGGGGACACTGAGGGGACACTGAGGGGACACTGAGGGGACACGGGACATGGTGGGGGGTACGACACCGGGGACATTGGGGTGATGAGGAGAGGCAGGGGGGACGTTGGGGACAACGTGGGGACACGGGGGAGATATTGGGGACACGGGGGACATGGGGGGGGTGGGGGTGGGGGGGACATTGGGGACATTTTGGTGACATGGGGGGGGCGGTACCTGTGCCGTGGGGCAGCCATGGGGTGGGGGTGTGGATGTGGGTGGGGGTCCCTCCTCCTGCGAGGGGCTGGGGGACAGCGGGGACCAAGTGACAGCGCCCAGGCCTGGGGACAGGGGGGACATGGGACACCCCTGCACCCCAACATGGGACCCCCCCATAAACCCCCCCAATGGGTGCCCCCCAAAGACCCCCCCCAAAGGATGCCCCCCCCAAAGACCCTTCAATGGGTGCCCCCCCATAGACCCCACCCAACGGGTGTCCCCCCCAAAGACCCCCAATGGGTGCCCTCCATAAACCCCCCCAATGGGTGCCCCCCAAAGACCCCACCCAACGGGTGCCCCCCCACAGACCCCTCCCAATAAAAAGCCCCCCCATGGGTGCCCCCCCCCCTCCCCCCATGGGTGCCCCCCTGACCCAGCTGCCGGAAGAGGCGGGGCTCCGGGGGAAGCTCCGCCCACTGACAGACGGGGGCCACCAAATTGAACTGCCGGGCCACCGCGAAAGTGTCCTGGGGACAGACAGGGACACCCCAAAATGGCCCCAAAATGGCCCCCCCGCCACCATCTCCGCCCCCCCAGTGACCCCAAAGTCTCCAACATGTCCCCAACGTCCCCAATGTCCCCAAAATGTCCCCAATGTCCTCACTACCACCAATGTCCCCAATGTCCCCAAAATGTCCCCAACACCCCCAATGTCCCCAAAGTCTCCAACGTGTCCCCAGTGACTCCAATGTCCCCAAAATGTCCTCAATGTCCCCAATGTCCCCAACGCCCCCAATGCCCCCAATGTCCCCAATGTCCCCAACGCCCCCAATGCCCCCAAAGTCTCCAACATGTCCCCAACGTCCCCAAGGTCTCCAAAATGTCCCCAACGCCCTCAACGTCCCCAAAATGTCCCCAACGCCCCCAATGTCCCCAACGCCCCCAATGCCCCCAATGTCCTCAATGTCCCCAAAGCCTCCATGTCCCCAATGTCCCCAACACCCCCAACGCCCCCGCTGTCCCCATGTCCCCACCATGACGTCACCGGGTGTCCCCCCCGCTGTCCCCCAGTACAGCGCCAGCCCCTGCTCGATGACGTCACTCATGACGCGCACCAGCTCTGTGGGTGACACCGGGGAGGGGGGGGTGGGGGTGGCACTTGGGGACCCCCTGAGAGCACAGGGGAGGGGCAGGGGTCTGGGGGTGGGTCTGGGGGTTTGGGGGGGCTCTGGGGAGGCTCTGGGGGGGGCTCTGGGGGGGTCTGGGGTCTCCCGGGGTCCCCCCGGTACCTTCCACCCTCAGGAGGCGCCGGGTCGGGTCGGGCCCTGCGGGAGGAGACACGTGAGGGGGTGGGGCCTGAGGGGGCGGGGCCCGAGGGGGAGACACTTGAGGGGGCGGGGCTAAACTGGGTGGGGTTTGAGTGGGTGGAGCCTGAAGGGGGCGGGGCGTGATGGGGCGTGACTGGAAGGGGTGGGGCATGAGGGAGGCGGGGCCTGAGGGTGAGACACGTGAGTGGGTGGGGCTAAATTGGGTGGGGCCCAAAGGGGTGGGACTTAGAGGTGCAGATGGTTTTGGGGGTGGGGCCTGCGGGGGCGGGGCTTAAGAGGCAGCGAATGGGCTGGGCCTACAGGGAAGGGTGGGGCCTGCCACAAGGGAGTGGGTGGAGCTTGTGGGGGCTGAAGGGGCGGGGTCTGCATAAGGGGGTGGGGTCTGAGGTGAGGGGCAGGGCCTCTGGGTAAGGGGCGGGGCTTTGAGTTGTGGGTGGGGCTTGAGGGGCATGGGCGGGGTTTGAGGAGGTGTAGGCGGGGCCTCGTGTTTGGGGGCGGGGTTTGAGGGGATGTGGGCGGGGCGTGTTTGTGATAGGCGTGGTTTAAGGGCAGTGGGCGGGGCATGAGGTGGGGCTGTGAGTGGGTGGGGCCTATAAGTTGTGGGTGGAGCTTTGGGGCTGTGGGTGGAGCTTGGGGGTTGTGGGTGGAGCTTGGGGGTTGTGGGTGGAGCTTTGGGGTTGTGGGTGGGGGTTGTGGGCGTGTCCTGACCTTCGGTGTGGGCGGGGCCAGGGCGGGGTCCAGCAAAGACGACGTCGACGTAATCGAGCTGCAGGCGCCCCAGGGACGCCCGGAGAGCTGGGGAGGGGGGGCAGGGACCCTCAGGGACCCCCTCAGGGGCACAGGGACCCCCTCACACCCTTGGGACCCCCACCCACCCCTGGGACCTCCCCACACCCCTGGGACCCCCCCGACAGCACCCATAGGGATAGGGACCCCCCACACACCCTTGGGACCCCCACCCACTCATGGAACCCCCCCACCCACTGAGACCCCCCCCACAGC
Source organism: Archilochus colubris (assembly GCA_023079485.1). Taxonomy (NCBI): domain Eukaryota; kingdom Metazoa; phylum Chordata; class Aves; order Apodiformes; family Trochilidae; genus Archilochus; species Archilochus colubris. The sequence continues at coordinate 156,723 of CM041103.1, read as the reverse complement.
ACCCATAGGGATAGGGACCCCCCCCACATCCCTGGGACCCCCCCACCCACTGAGACCCCCCCTCACAGCACCCATAGGGATAGGGACCCCCCCCACCCACTGAGACCCCCACCCACAGCACCCATAGGGACCGCCCCCCCACCCCTGGGACCACCCCCACCCACTGAGACCCCCACCCACTGTGTCACCCCCCACCCCCCTCACCCTCCAGGATGTGTTTCCGGGACAGGCCCCGCTCAGCACTTGGGGGGCAGAGGTGGGGGGGTCACCCATGGGTGCCCCATAGGCCCCCAGACCCCTCTGCTGCCCCATAGCCCCCTCCCACATAACCCCCCTGACCCACAGCCCCCCCCAAGAGCCCCCCATAATCCCCCTGTACCAGAGCCCCCCAAATCCTGCCCCACATCTCCCCACCCTCATCCTGTGCCCCAGACCCCCCCAGGGCCCCCCCATAACCCCCCTGCCCCACAGCCCTCCCCAAGAGCCCCCCACCCCATAACCCCCTTCCCCCTAACCCCCCCCAACCCCCCCCCCACCCCATGACCCCCTGTACCAGAGCCCCAACCCCCACCCCATCACCCCCCTGCCCCACATCCCCCCCTCCCCCCCCAGCCCCATATCCCCCCCCCCACCCCCCCGTCCCGGAGCATTCTGGGTACTCACTGCCCCCCCCAGAGGATGCGGGTGGTGATGACGTAACTGGAGCGCCTTGGGGGGAGGGGTCAGCACCCTCAGCCCCTCCTCCACCCACTGCCCCTCCCCCATACCCCCCCCATTTCCCGCTCCTCCCCCCCCCATTTCCCCTACTCCACCCATTGCCCCTCCCCCCACCATTTCCCCTCGCCCCCCCATGGCCCCTCCCCCCCCCTTTGCCCCCTCCCCCCTTTACCCCTCCCCCCACCCCCCCTCCATGGCCCCTCCCCCCCCTTTGCCCCTCCCCCCCTTCCCCCACCCCCCCTCCATTGCCCCTCCCCCACCTCCATCCTTTGCCTCTCAGGATTTTCCCCATCATCTTCTCTGCCCTATGGGGGGGGGAGGGGAGGAAAGATGTGGGGGACCCGGATGTTGGGTCCCCTGAGGTGGGGGAGGGGTTGGGGGGAGGGGTTGGGGGGTGTCACCTTGTCCCCTCCCCCAGCCCCCCCCCCCAGACCTTCCGGAGGCACCGGCGACATCGAAGAGGGTGACCCCGCTCTCATAGGCCACGCTCAGCACCCGCTCGGCCTCCTGGGAACAAGATGGCGGAGGTGAGGGGGGTACCCAGCGGTGGGGGGGGCACCCAAGGGTGGGGGTGGGGGGAGATGGTGGGTGGGGGCCTCACCTCATCTGAGATCCCATCCCCAAACGTCCCCCGGGCACCTGGGGACAGAGAGGCCGGGACCCCATTGACCCCACCTTGACCCCATTGACCCCACCTTGACCTCATTGACACCACCTTGACCCCATTTTGACCCCACTTTGACCTTATTGACCCCACCTTGACCCCATTGGCCCCACCTTGACCCCATTGACCCCACCTTGACTTCATTGACCACAGCTTGACCCCATTGACCACACAGAGACCCCATTGACCCCACCTTGACCTCATTGGCCCCACCTTGACCCCATTGACCCCACCTTGACCCCATTGACCTCATGGTGACCCCATTGACCCCACGTTGGCCCCATTGACCCCACCTTGACCTCACTGACCCCACCTTGACCCCATTGGCCCCACCTTGACCCCATTGACCCCACCTTGACCCCATTGACCCCACCTTGACTTGCCCATTGACCACACAGAGACCCCATTGACCTACATTGACCCCATTGGCCCCACCTTGACCCCATTGACCTCATGGTGACCCCATTGACCCCACGTTGGCCCCATTGACCCCACCTTGACCCCATTGACCCCCCGTTGACCCCACTGACTGTACATTGACCTCATTGGCCCCCTATTGGCCCCCCCTCCATGACCTTTCTTGACCTTCCCCTGCCCCCATTGACCCCACCTTGGTCCCATTGACCCCATTGACCCCACTGCCCCTTCCTGACCTTCCCTCCCCCCCAAGGCCCCCCCAGAGCCCCCCCAGGGCCCCCCCTCACCCAGCCCGAGGCAGGAGACCCTCAGCCCCGATCTCCCGAGGTTCCTGGTGGGGGGAGGGGGAGGAGGAGAGGGGGGGTTGGGGTCACCTCGAGTGCCCCTCCCCACCTCAAAAGGGACCCAGGCACCCAGGACCCCCCCCCAAAAAAAAAAGGGACCCTGGACACCCCCCCAAAAAACCAGGGACCCAGGACCCCATGCACCTGGGACCCCCACCCCCCCCCCATACAAAGGGACCCCCCCCAAGAAACAAAGACCCCCCCCAAAAAAAGGGACCCACCCCCAGAAAAGGCCCCTCCCCCCTTCCGCCCCCCCGGTACCGATATTTCATTCCGGGTCCCGGTGCCGGTTCGGGGGGGTCCCTCCTGAGCTCCGCCGCCCCCCTCCCCCCTCCTCCCCCTCCCCCCCTTTGCCCCCTCCCCCCCGCCCCTCCCCCACTCGAGGGGCCCCCTCTGGGTGGGGGTGGGGGTGGGGGTGCGGCCCCTCTCCCCTCCGAGCCGCTCCTCAGCGCTGCGGTTCCGGAGGTTCGGTTCGGTGCAGGCGATGGAGATCTGCATGGGTGGGTGGGGGGGGGCACCCAAGGGTGGGGGGGGGGGTACCCAGGAAATGAGGGGAGGGGGTGCAGGAAGTGGGGGGAGGGGAAAAAGGAAATGGGGGGGGGGCACTCAAAGGGGGGGTGCGGGGGTCAGAGGGGTCCCAGGGGTGCGGGATTGGGTGGGGGTCGGGGTGCGGGGGTGCAGAAGGGACCCAGGAGTGCGGGTGCCCCCTCCCCCCCCCCCCCTTTGTCCCCTTCAGACCCCCCCCAAATGAGAAGGGACCCAGGCGGCCCGGGATGGAGGCCACGCCCACAAAGCTCATTTGCATACGCCCCGCCCCTCCTCCTTCCCCCCCAAGCACGGGGGTGTGACGTCAGAGGGGGAGGGGAAGCTGTGACGTAATTAGGGAGGGAAGAACTGGGGAGGAGCTCGGGGGCACTGGGGATACTGGGAGAACTGGGGGGTTCGGGGGATACTGGGAGCGCTGGGAGTACTGGGGAGCCAGTTCAAACCAGTACAAACCAGTACAAACCAGTACAAACCAGTGCCCCCCCCCCCCATCTCCCCCTCCCCTCAGCGAACCGGGGAGGGGGCGTGGTCAGGCCTGGAAGGGGGCGTGGCCAATCCCGGAGCGCAGCCAGCGAGAACACGTTGCCATGGAGCTGAGGGCGTGTCCGAGGAGCAGCCAATAAGAAGTCGCGACGCCAGGAGGGGGCGGAGCTTCGGCGGTTGCCACGGCAACGTGAGGCCTAGTGCGGGGAGCGGAGCCTGAGGCGGCGGCGGGGGAGGGGGATTTGGGGGGGGCCTGGGGGGGGGCCTGGAGGGTGGGGAGGGGTCGGAGGGGACCCCAGGAAGTGGGGGAGGGGGCGGGGAGGGGATTTGGGGCGGGGGGGGCGGCCATGGTGGGGGGAGGGGGAGGGAAGTCCCCAAAATGCGGGGGGGGGGGGAGCGTGAATGGGGGGGGCGGGGGACTCAAAACGGGGGGGAAGGGGCAGAGAAGTGGGGGGGGAGGGGAGATGGACGAGAGACCCCAAAATGGGATGGGGGAGACCCCTTAAAGGGGGGGCAGGGCCCCTTATTGGGTGTTGAGACCCCCAAGTGGGGATGGGAGAGCAGAAAATGGGGGGGGGGACCCCGAAATGGGAGGGGGAGAGTCCAGAATGGAAGGGGGCCCTAATAGGGACCCATCTCCCCCCTCCCCCACCCCCCCAAGCTTTTAATCCCCTTTGTCCCCCCAAATCTCCCCAGGTGGGAGGGGACCCCATTGTTTTGGGGGGTCCCTGAAGGGGGGGGGGGGTTTCACGTTCACCCCTCGACTCCCCCCCCCCTCCCAACCCTCCCCTGACCCCCCCAGATGTGTTGGAGTTTTGGGGGTGTCTTTTTTTGGGGTGTCTGAGTTTTGGGGGGGGGTCCTTGAGGGGATCCCTGGTGACATTTGTCTCTGTGTGTGTCCCCCCCCCCACCCGTGTCCCCCCCCTTTCCAGTGACGATGCCCCCCCGGGGGTGGCTCCTGCCCGGGAGGTTCCTGGCCCTGACGGCTCATCTGGTGCTGCTGGTGCTGGCGGCTGGGGAGGGGGTGAGTGGGGAAGGGGACAGGGGGGTGGGACCCACGCCCACCCACGAGTGGCCACAGAGCCCCCACACGTGTCCACGGAGTCCCCACACATGGCCATAGAGCCCCCACGCGTGTCCACGGAGCCCCTACACATGGCCACAGAGCCCCCACGTGTGTCCACGGAGTCCCCACACATGGCCACAGAGCCTCCACGTGTGTCCACGGAGCCCCCACATGTGTCCACAGGTGTCCACGGAGCCCCCACTCGTGTCCACAGAGCCCCCACACATGTCTACGCGTGTCCATGGAGCCTCCACACGTGGCCACAGAGCCCCCACGTGTGTCCATGAAGCCCCCACACATGTCCACGTGTGTCCACGGAGCCCTCACACGTGTCCCCAGAGCCCCCACACGTGTCCACACGTGTCCACAGAGCCCCCACACGTGTCCATGAAGCCCCCACACGTGTCCACACGTGTCCACAGAGCCCCCACGTGTGTCCACGGAGCCCCCACACATGTTCAGCCGGGTCCACGCATGTCCACGCCCCCCACACACACACGTGTGCCCCACTCTCACCCGTGTCCCCCCGTGTTTCCCCACAGTCCCCCCCCATTTTGGCCTCGCTGCCCCTCGAGTTCTCAGCGCAGGAGCTTGCCCAGGCCTGGAGGGGGTGAGACCCCCCCCCACGGGACCCCCCACCCATGGGACCCCCCCCAAACAGCCCCCACCCATGGGAGCCCCCCCCCAATCACCCCCCACCCATGGGACCCCCCCCACAGGACCCCCAACACCCATGGGACCCCCCCCCAATCACCCCCCCACCCATGAGATCCCCCCCAAATCACCCCCCACCCATGGGACCCCCCCCCAAAAACCCATGGACCCCCTCCCCCCAAAACACCCCCGGGTCCCCCCCCAAAACACCTCCAGGACCCCCCAAAACCCATGGGACCCCCCCAAGTCCCCCAGGGACCCCCCCACCCATCAACCCCTCCCAATCCCCCTCTTGCTGGGGGGGTCCTTGTGCCCCCCTCCCCCCCCCCATTTTTCAGGGGGGGTCCTGACCCCACCTCCTGCCCCCCCCCCAGCTTTTGGGGGGTCCTGGGGGGGTCCCTGGTGCTGCTGCTCCTGGAATTCCTTGGGTTCTTCTCGGGGGTCTCCATGTTCCACCCGGGCCAGGGTCTGCTCTGTATCCTCAGGGGGGGGCGAAAATGGGGGGGGGGCACCCCAAAAAATGATGGGGGGGGACCCTAAAAATTTGAGGGGGGGGTGGGCAAGAAATTGGGGGGGAAATGGGGGGGAAATGGGGAGGGGGAGAGACCAAAATGAGGGGGGGGGGGTTTGAGGAGGGGGTAAAATGGGTGGGGGGCACCCTTAAAAATGGGGGGGACACACACACACACCCTAAAAATGGGGAGGGGCTAAAAGGGGGGGGGTCCTAAAGGGGGGAGGTCCTAAAGGGGGGGGGGGTCCTAAAGGGGGAGAGACCCTAAAAAGGGGGGGGGTCCTAAAGGGGGGGGACACCCTTAAAAGGGGGGGGGGAACCCTAAAAGGGGGGGGCCCTAAAAAGGGGGGGAGCACCCTAAAAATGGGGGGGGACCCTAAAGGGGGGGGGGGCTTAAAAAGGGGGGGGATGATCCTAAAAACGGGGGGGGCCTAGAAAGGGGGGGGGGGCCCTAAAAAGGGGGGGACACCCAAAAGGGGGGGGGGGCTTAAAAAGGGGGGACGACCCTAAAGGGGGGGGGGACCCTAAAGAGGGGGGGGCTTAAAAAGGGGAGGGGCTTAAAAAGGGGAGGGGGCTAAAAGGGGTGGGGCTAAAGGGGGGGGGACCCTAAAAAGGGGTGGGGGACCCTAAGAAAGGGGCTGTTTGGGGGGGGTCCCATGGTGGTGGGGGTCCCGTGGGGGGGGGGGGGGTGATTGGGGGGGGGTCCCTGGGGGGGGGTGGGGTTATTTTCCGTGACGTCACAGCCCTGGGGGCTCACGCGGGGGCGGCGCTGACCTTGACCTTTGCCCTCCTGGAGGGCTGGGACAGCGCCCCCTATTGGGCGGTTTTTGCCCTCTGCAGGTGGGTGCTGAGGAGGGGGGGGGGGGAGGTGGGGGGGGAGGACACCCCAAATCCCCCCCCCTCAAATTGTCCCCTTTGACCTTTTAACCCCTCCCCTCCCCCCCGCAGTGTCCCCCCCGCCTTCACGGAGCTGCTGCTGCTCCTCCCCCTGCTGGGGGGGCGGGGCTACTGAGGAAGAGGAGGAGGGGGTTAAACTGGGGGGGTCGGGTCCCCGTTTTCACGTGGGCCCCCCCCCCTTCCCCCGTTGTCACGTGACCCCCTCCCAAATCACCTCTGTGCGAAAACCTCGCTTTTTAACCCCTAAAAATAAAGAATTTAACGCGATAATAGTAAACGCGCGCCGTTTCGCGCGGGAAATGGGCTCCTATGCAAATGAGGCGCGGTGCGTGCTGGGAACGGGGGAAAAACGGGAGAGAGGGGAGAGAAAGCGGCCAAGGAGAGGGATAGAAGTAGGGGGGAAGGGTGGGGGATGGGCTGGGGGTGACCTCTAAGTGGCGTCATGGCACAGCGAGGCTCTCGCCGTGACGTCATGGGCAGTGGCGCGGGAAGCAGCACGGCGTTGTGGAGCGGTGACGTTATCGTCAGTGCGGTACATCCTGACCTGCCCCGCCTGCGCGCGGGCAGCGCGTGATGAGCGCCGCGTTTAATGACGTAGTGATTATGTCATCCGCGGCCGGGAGCCAAGGGGGGGCGGTTTCCATAGCAACAACTCCGCCCCCACGGCTCCCATCGGCTCTGATACGGCCTGCGCGCGGGGAGGGGAACGAGGTGTAATTAACACGTGTTGTCACCCATTTAGTACCTAATTAGCGCTGAACACGTGGACTGGCCGTACTCATCATGGGGGATCTGAGGAGCTGGGTGCTGAAGAGGTTGGCAGTGGCTGGTGTGATGCTCGTTAGCAGCACTGGTTGTGTCTTGGTTTCCTGCCCCCTTCTTGTCTTTGTGGCCCTGTTCTTCTACTCCTCCCCCCATGGTGTGGCCTTGCCCTTCCTTCCTATCCCTGCTCCTTTCTCTCTCCCTCATTCTCTTTCCTTTTCTTCATTCTTCTGGCTCAGCTCAGGCTCTGAGCCTTGTCACCAACTCTGCTGGGATTCCTGAGGAGTCTGAATGAACATTCACTCACACCTCGAGTACTGTGTCCAGTTCTGGGCCCCTCAGTTTAAGAAGGATGTAGAGGTCCTGGAGCAGGTCCAAAGGAGGGCAACCAGGCTGGTGAAGGGACTCGAGCACAGGCCCTATGAGGAGAGGCTGAGAGAGCTGGGGCTGTTCAGCCTGAAGAAGAGGAGGCTCAGGGGAGACCTCATTGCTGTCTACAACTACCTGAAAGGAGGCTGTAGCGAGGTGGGAACTGGACTCTTTTCACAGACGACCTTCAACAAGACAAGAGGACACAGTCTTAAGTTGTGCCAGGGGAGGTTTAGGTTAGATATTAGAAAGAATTTCTTCACGGAGAGGGTGATTAGGCTATGGAATGGACTGCCCGGGGAGGTGGTGGATTCTCCGTCCCTGGAGACATTTAAAAAAAGACTGGATGTGGCACTCAGTGCCATGGTCTAGCAACTGCTCCGGTGGGTCAAGGGTTGGACTAGATGATCTCTGAGGTCCCTTCCAACCCGGCTAATTCTATGATTCTATGAACATTCTCCTGCCTTCAGAGTGCCCTGGGGTGGTGGTGGGGGGGTGTTGGCAGTCCCTGGGGACAGAGCTCCCAGCTGTGGCAGGAGCAGGGGATGATGTTCTCTGAGGGGCTCCAGCTGGGGCTGGGGTAGTTCAGGTGTGCCCAGTCAGATTGATGAGGGGGCTTTCCCAAGGGACTGTGGGAAGGGCAGTGGGGTGGGGCCCAGGGTATATAAGGCTCCACGTCTAGGGAGGGCCTCAGTCTGCTTGGGGGCTGTGGTGTGTTTGCAGCTCTGACAGGTAAGAGGAGCAGGGCTGGGGGTTTTTGGCTGGTGCAGTGGTTGTTTGCTTTGTCTTGGTATTTTTTGGTTCCCCAAGTGGTAACAGCTGCGGTGTTCAACTCTAGAATGAGAGGGTAAGTGGAACACCGTGGTGCTCTTTGGAGGAGTTCAGCATTCTAAAAGAGGTTAGTGTTTCTTGGTATGGGACTTGCTGGTGGTGCTGTTGGTTGTAATTTTTTCATGGCACACAATGAAGAGTTCCTGTGTGGAACTGTGTTCCTGTGTTCCTGTGGCTACAGGAACATCCCAGCCAACAGATGTGGATTTCTTTGTTGACCAAAGCTCCAGGTGCCCAGCCCTCTGAAAAGTAAGTGGAACCAGGTGTGGGGAAGGGCTGGGCAGCGAGGGGGTTGGAAGGTAGTGTAGGTGAGAGGGCTGTCCAGGAGCAGCCCCCTTTGTTCAGGTGAAGGGACCAGTTTAGATTCCAACATGATACGAATGTGGGCAGGGCAGCTCCAGCCTTGGTGTGTGGTCATGTGTAGTTTGTCGTATGTCTTTTGTCTTAGAGCTTTCTCGGGCCTTGATGTCCTCTCGGAGCAGGTCCCACATCTCGGGCACCATCCCTGGCAGGCCTTTATTCATCAGCACAGTCCTAGTCAGCATCATCTTCTTCTTGTGTGACAAGTTTGATGTGTAGATAGGTCTTTCATCTTGGAAGCTTCCTGATGGTCATCTTCTGAAACATCATCACCAATTGCATCAGCATCATCTCTGGCCGTGGATTTTCCCAGACTGGGACTTTGTTCCCCACATTCTTGCATTCCCAGGTCTTGAAGCCTGGGTTCTTTGGCATCCCTTGACTCAGCCCCTTGTTTTGCTGTTGCATTGCCATAGGTCTTCTTGCCAAACAGTCTTGGATCCCAGAGATGTTCTTCTTGCTTGGTGTTCTTCTCTTCAGATTAAATCTTATGATTTGCAGGGCTGTGTCTCGAATTGGGCTGTTTGTCTTGCAGCTACTCTTCCCAGAGTTGCAGGGTCAGGGTTTTTCAGAAGAGCCCTAAAGAATTAAATTGCAGATCGGTCTCTTGACTTGAAAACAACGTTGTCAACTGCGTCAGCATCTGGACTTGGTCCCTGCATCCTTGAGTCCTCAGGTCTTGAAGGCGGCTTCTCAGGCATCCACTGTTTCATTCCCTCGCTTTGCAGACACGTCGCTCTAGGTCTTATTGCCCTTATTGTCTTGGATTCCAGAGTCCCTCTTCTTGCTGTGAGTTTTATCTTGAGTTCAAGTCTTGTGACTCACATGGCTGTGTCTTGGGTCAGTCTGTGCATGTGAGTGTTTGGCTTGGAGCTGCCCTGCCTGCTGTGAAGGATCAGGGGCCACAGGAAGCACCAAAACCTGACTGACTCGGTGTTGTGTGGCAGTCTGGTAACTTGTGTAATCCTGTTTTTCAGATCCCACAAGTCAAGGATGAGCAAGAACTGGATGGAGGAGGAGACAAGGGAACCAGCTGAAGGTTAGTCAGGGTGTGCAGTTGGTGGGAATCTGTCTCTCTTGGCTTACTGACCACAGTATGGTTTGTTGTCCTTTTGAAGGCGGAAGCGGCGAGCGAAGCGGGATACGGACACCGGAGGTGGCTGTGACAAGGTGAGCCAAAGCTGGTGGGCTGGAGGAGCAGTTACTTCTCGGGTGTTGTATTGTCGGTTAGTCATGAGCATCCCCTGTTTGTGTTTTTTTTTCTTTTTCAGGTGCCCTCGTAACCTCCTTGTGGCACCCCAAAGAGATGGCAGGCAGATGGGTGAGGGGCAAAGGTAATGGAGCAGGAGAGGGATGTCACAGTGGCCTGGATGTTGTTGGAGGCAATATCTCAGCGTGTGCCTTTCTCTTTGACTTTTGCAGGTGTTGCACACAGTGCCGGTGTGACCAGGCCTTGTCTTGAGGAACGTTTGGACAAGGTGAGGTAGCTGTGCACAGAGTTGTTCATGTATTTTATGTCAACTCGGTTAAATGTTTCCCCTTTTTTTGCAGGTGGTGTCCATCCTACCTTTGGGAACGGATGACCATTGAAGGTGAGGTGTTAGAGAGCGGGTTCATGCAGCCTGTGGTGGTTGATCAGCAGAACAGTAACTCTCTCTCTCTCTCTTGTTCTTTTAGGTGCCCAAAGCAGTGGTGGAGACAGGATTGAGCTCTGGATCAGGAAGGGGAGAAGAATGCTCTTGGACTCTTCTGAGGCCTCTTCTTTGTAGTGTAAGTGTTTGTAGATGGCTGAAGCAGTCCTAACTGGTGACATGGAATCTGATTTTTTCCTTTTTTTTTTTTTCTTCTGATTGCAGATGATGAACAGGAACATGTGTACTGAAGCAACATGCCTGTCAGACGATGTGGTGTTTGCTGCTGGACATAGATTCAGAACCCCAGCTCTCAGAAAGATAAGTTGAGGGACTGAATCGTCGAGGGGTTGAGAGTTGCCGGAGGGATTTTGAAGTTGCTCTCTGGGAGAGGGCTGTCTGGGAGTAGGTCCCTTTGCGTGCATAAGCGGAGCAAGTTATTTTCTGGCACGATGCTAGTGTGGGCAGGGCAGCTCCAGCCTCGGTGTCTGGGGTTGTGTGTTTTATGTCATCCATCTTTGTTGTCTCGGACCTTCCTCAGGCCTTGACGGTCCTCTGTGTCCTCAGAGAGCAAGTCCCGCATCTTGGGCATCATCCCTGCAAAGCCTTTCCTGATCAGCACGGTGCTGGTCAGCAGCATCTTTTTCTTGCGTGACAAATGCAAACTGTAGATTGGTCTTTCTTATTGGAAGTTTCTTGATGGTCATCTTCTGAAACATCATTGCCACTTGCATCGGCATCTCTGGTCATAGATTTTTCTTGGATCAGGACTCGATCCCCACGTCCTCGTGTCCTCAGGTCTTGAAGTCCATGCTTTTGGCATCCATCGCTTCATTTCCTAGCTTTGCAGTCACAGTGGGTGACTGTGGGTCTTCTTGCCAAGCAGTCTTGGATGCCGGAGATGTGCTTCTTGCTTGGTGTTCTTTTGAGATGGTCTCATGGTTTGCAGGGTTGTGTCTTGTTTCTTTGTGTGTTTGGCTTGGAGCTGCCCTGCCTGTAGTTGTAGGGTCAGGGTTTGTTGGAAGGGTGCTAAAGGGAATCTTCCAGGTGTTGAGTATCATTTCAGTGATTTGTGTAATCCTGTTTTTCAGATCCCACAAGTCAAGGATTAGCAAGAACTGGATGGAGGAGGCGAAGACAAGGGCACCAGCTGAAGGTTAGTCGGTGTTTGGTGTTGGTGGGGATGTGCTTTCAATATTTATAAGTATCTCTGAGATTAGTTTATTTCTTTCAGACGCAGAATTCCAGGACATGGCATAAAAAGCAGAGGAGGTATGTTGCTGAATGTCATAACAAGGCTTGGTAAAGTCTGTCAGAGGGCAGGTGGATGTAGTTGCTCTATGAGTTGCACTAATGGATTTTTTTTTCCTTATCTTGCAAAGGTGTGTAGAGCAGGTGATTCATCTCAATGGGACCAGAAATTTGGAAGGTGAGTGCTGTGAAATTGACTGCTGGAAGTGTTAAATGTTATGAGTATTATTCACGTAAAAAACATTACCTGTGTGTTTCTTTCAGGTGGTGTCTTGGCATCCAGTTCATACTAACATGCCTGAGGGGCATCTGGTGAAGGATTGAGGTAAAGGAGATTGAGCAATTCTTTGGGAGGGTTTTGTTAGAAGTAGCAGTATATTACAAATTGCCTTTCTCTTTTCAGGTGCCATGAACAGCCATTGAGATGTCAGGAAGTACACCCATCAGCTGCTTAAGAAGCTGAGATTCTAGTAAGCTGTTTCAGTGAGCAAGATCAAATTCCTTGACTGCTCATTAAAGCATTTTCCTTTGTTTTTGCAGATGCTGTCCTGGCCATTGTTGGACTTGCTGAGCCTTTGAGGTGAGGTGGAGTGGTCGGAACGATGAGGATCATTTTAAGGAGCACAACAGTAATTTTGTCTCTTGGTCTTCTAGGTGACAGAAGCACGGTGTCTCTGAGGAGTGTGTTGAGTGAGGACGGCGTGCTGTTGGAGCAGTCGGTGCCGGTAGAAAGGACGCCATAGGATTCTGCGTGGTTTATTGAGAACCATCTTCGGGGAGAGAATCTGAACCTGTGCCTTTTCATCCTGCAAGCTGTGTTTCCATGACAGCGCTATGTTGTATTTCATCTGTGCATCCTTCAGGGTTTCAGTCTCAAAGCCCATCAGGTAACCAATCTCTTTATCAGGTGTTTGATTTTGTAGGGCTCTGTATCTGTTGTGTTTGGTAGTATACTGAATTTGTACTGTAGGTCTCCAGGTATACATTGTATGCGTGACTAGTTCTCAGTGTCTTGCAATGCTTTGCATTTGAATTGCTGTGGCTTCGTGGTGGGCTAGGTGCTGTGGCTTCATTGCGTCCTTGTGTTTCTGTATTAGAGCATCTACTGCATTGTACGGTATGGCTCATGTCGGTGTCGCGCCGTACTTGCCCTGGTGTCGCGCCGTACTTGCCCTGGTGTCGCGCCGTACTTGCCCTGGTGTCGCGCCGTACTTGCCCTGGTGTCGCGCCGTACTTGCCCTGGTGTCGCGCCGTACTTGCCCTGGTGTCGCGCCGTACTTGCCCTGGTGTCTGAGTTGTTACTCTATTTTTTTACTCATGTGCACCAAGATTATCTGTATTAGTGTCTGTGGTTCCGTTGGTGTTTTCCATGTGTGGTTGTATTGTTCTGTGAAACCTTATTTGTGTGTTAGGGTGGCTTTGTTACAGCTTGTACTGTATTAAATTACAGTGCCCTACATTTGAGTGCTTGAGTTTTTATTGCACTGTATTGCTACGCAACGTAATGGAGTTTGAATCCGTATTGTACTACATTTGCCTGTATGGGGCTGTATTAGTGTGCCCGTGAGCCTATAGCATTGTAGGGGACTAGCAACATGAGTGGGTGTTGCTATGTATGACTGTACTCAAATATGCATTGCAGACTATTTGTCTATCTGCCTATGTTGCACTGCATTTTTGGTAGTATTTTCCCTTGTGTAGGTTTGTATTTTCCTATGTATTGTATTGCTGTTCAATGGTTATTGTACTTCATATTGTACTTCAGTATTCCCTTGTAACTGGATACTGCATTGCAACTGATAATGCATGTGAATATGTACTCCATTGTATTTTGGTTTGCATTTGTGCAGTGCCTTGTATTTGAGTCTTGTATTTGTGTTTGCACTTGACTATCTGTTTTTACTTGCCTGTATTCCTCTGTAGTGCAGTTAGTTTACTTTGTGTTGCCTTGTAGAAGGATTAATTTTGAGTAGCTTTTTATTTGAATATGTGTTTGTACTGCCTTACTTATTGTTTGTTTGACTTTGTACAGCCCTACTTTAGAGCGGTAGATTTAGTCTGTAGTGTCTGGTCTGCCTTTGTGATGCCTTGTAGGTCAATCCTAATTTGAGTCTGTGCTCAAATTAAATTGAGTTTGTGTAGTTATAGTATTTGAGTGAGTCATTAACGTATTTGCCTGTAAGTAGTGGAAGTTTGAGTAGAAGTCTGTAATGCCTTCTTTGTCTGTCTTTGACTGTGTATAGTCTTGAATATTTGTTTATCTCCCTGTTGGACTCTGTCCTTGAATATTGTATTTTCAATAATTGTTTTTGACTGCATTGAGTGTACTTGTGTGTGTAATGTGATGGAACTGGCTCTAATTGACTGAGTATAGCATTGTAACCATCTAATGGTATGCCTTGCCATTGCATGTGTATTGATTTGTAATGATGTATGTGTATTGCCTTGAAACTGACTGTGTATGGCCTTGTAGTGATGTACTCGAAGCTTGGACCTGGGTGTGGGTAGCCTTGTAGCTGGGTCTGAGTAGCCTTGCAGTGATGTACTTGAAGCTTGCAACTGGGTGTGGTTAGCCTTGGACCTGGGTGTGGGTAGCCTTGCAGTGATGTACTTGAAGCTTGCAACTGGGTGTGGTTAGCCTTGGACCTGGGTGTGGGTAGCCTTGCAGTGATGTACTTGAAGCTTGAAACTGAGTGTGGTTAGCCTTGGACCTGGGTGTGGGTAGCCTTGCAGTGACGTACTTGAAGCTTCCAACTTGGTGTGGGTAGCCTTGGATGTGGGTGTGCGTCGCCTTGCAAATGCGTATCGCTTTGTCATGATGTACTTGTCTCCAAAATCTGTGTCTATTGCCCTGTACTGCTACACTTTTGTATTGCTTAGTACTGTTGTACTTGTATTGCCTTAACTGAGTGCCTATTGCCTTGCAGTGATGTGCTTGTATTGTGTTGTACCTGAGTATTGCCTTGTACCTGAGCGTGTGTAATGCTGTACTTGTATTGCCTTAATTGTGTCTGTTGCTTTGTACTCAAATGTCTATTGCCTTGAACTTGAATGTCTATTGCCCGGTACTGCTGTTCTTGTATTGCCCTGAACTTGAATGTGTATTGACCTGAACTGGAATGTGTATTGCCTTGAAGTGTTGTACTTGTATTGCCCTGAAGTGTTGTACTTGTATTGCCCTGAAGTGTTGTACTTGTATTGCCCTGAAGTGTTGTACTTGTATTGCCCTGAAGTGTTGTACTTGTATTGCCCTGAAGTGTTGTACTTGTATTGCCCTGAAGTGTTGTACTTGTATTGCCCTGAAGTGTTGTACTTGTATTGCCCTGTACTTGAATGTGTACTGCCTTGAACTGTTGTACTTGTATTGCTTTGAACTCAAATGTGTATTGCCTTGTACTGTTGTGCTTGTATTGCCCTGAACTCAAATGTCTATTGCCCTATACTGTTGTACTTGTATTGCCCTGTACTTGCGTGTGTATTGTCCTGAACTGTTGTACTTGTATTGCCTTGAACTCAAATGTGTATTGCCTTGTACTCGAATGTACATTGCCTTGAACTGTTGAATTTGTATTGCCTTGAACTTTTGTGCTTGTATTGCCTTGTACTCGAATGTGCATTGCCTTGTACTGTTGTACTTGTATTGCCTTGTACTGTTGTACTTGTATTGCCTTGTACTGTTGTACTTGTATTGCCTTGTACTGTTGAACTTGTATTGCCTTGTACTGTTGTACTTGTATTGCCTTGTACTGTTGTACTTGTATTGCCTTGTACTGTTGAACTTGTATTGCCTTGTACTGTTGAACTTGTATTGCCTTGTACTGTTGAACTTGTATTGCCTTGAACTGTTGTACTTGTATTGCCTTGAACTGTTGAACTTGTATTGCCTTGAACTGTTGAACTTGTATTGCCTTGAACTGTTGAACTTGTATTGCCTTGTACTCGAATATGCATTGCCTTGAACTTTTGTGCTTGTATTGCCTTGTACTTCAATGTGCATTGCCTTGTACTGTTGTACTTGTATTGCCTTGTACTGTTGTACTTGTGTTGCCTTGAACTGTTGAACTTGTATTGCCTTGAACTGTTGTACTTGTATTGCCTTGAACTGTTGTACTTGTATTGCCTTGTACTTGAATGTGCATTGCCTTGTACTGTTGTACTTGTATTGCCTTGAACTGTTGTACTTGTATTGCCTTGTACTTGAATGTGCATTGCCTTGAACTGTTGTACTTGTTTTGCCTTGTACTTGAATGTGCATTGCCTTGTACTGTTGTACTTGTTTTGCCTTGTACTTGAATGTGCATTGCCTTGTACTGTTGTACTTGTTTTGCCTTGTACTCGAATGTGCATTGCCTTGTACTGTTGTACTTGTTTTGCCTTGTACTCGAATGTGCATTGCCTTGTACTGTTGTACTTGTATTGCCTTGTACTGAATGTGATTGCCTTGTACTGTTGTACTTTTTTTGCCTTGTACTCGAATGTGCATTGCCTTGTACTGTTGTACTTGTATTGCCTTGAACTGTTGTACTTGTATTGCCTTGAACTGTTGTACTTGTATTGCCTTGAACTTTTGTGCTTGTATTGCCTTGAACTTTTGTGCTTGTATTGCCTTGAACTTTTGTGCTTGTATTGCCTTGAACTTTTGTGCTTGTATTGCCTTGTACTCGAATGTTCATTGCCTTGTACTGTTGTACTTGTATTGCCTTGAACTGTTGTGCTTGTGTTGCCTTGTACTCGAATGTGCATTGCCTTGAACTGTTGTACTTGTATTGCCTTGAACTGTTGTACTTGTATTGCCTTGAACTGTTGTACTTGTATTGCCTTGAACTGTTGTACTTGTGTTGCCTTGAACTGTTGTACTTGTGTTGCCTTGTACTCGAATGTGCATTGCCTTGAACTGTTGTACTTGTATTGCCTTGAACTGTTGTACTTGTATTGCCTTGAACTGTTGTACTTGTATTGCCTTGAACTGTTGTACTTGTATTGCCTTGAACTGTTGTACTTGTATTGCCTTGTACTCGAATGTGTATTGCCTTGAACTGTTGTACTTGTATTGCCTTGAACTGTTGTACTTGTATTGCCTTGAACTGTTGTACTTGTATTGCCTTGAACTGTTGTACTTGTGTTGCCTTGAACTGTTGTACTTGTGTTGCCTTGAACTGTTGTACTTGTGTTGCCTTGAACTGTTGTACTTGTGTTGCCTTGAACTGTTGTACTTGTGTTGCCTTGAACTGTTGTACTTGTGTTGCCTTGAACTGTTGTACTTGTGTTGCCTTGAACTGTTGTACTTGTGTTGCCTTGTACTCGAATGTGCATTGCCTTGTACTGTTGTACTTGTATTGCCTTGAACTTTTGTGCTTGTATTGCCTTGTACTCGAATGTGCATTGCCTTGAACTGTTGTACTTGTATAGCCTTGAACTTTTGTGCTTGTATTGCCTTGTACTCGAATGTGCATTGCCTTGAACTGTTGTACTTGTATTGCCTTGAACTTTTGTGCTTGTATTGCCTTGTACTCGAATGTGCATTGCCTTGTACTGTTGTACTTGTATTGCCTTGAACTTTTGTGCTTGTATTGCCCTGTACTCGAATGTTCATTGCCTTGTACTGTTGTACTTGTATTGCCTTGAACTGTTGTGCTTGTATTGCCTTGTACTCGAATGTGCATTGCCTTGTACTGTTGTACTTGTATTGCCTTGAACTTTTGTGCTTGTATTGCCTTGTACTGTTGTACTTGTATTGCCTTGAACTTTTGTGCTTGTATTGCCCTGTACTCGAATGTTCATTGCCTTGTACTGTTGTACTTGTATTGCCTTGAACTGTTGTGCTTGTATTGCCTTGTACTCGAATGTGCATTGCCTTGTACTGTTGTACTTGTATTGCCTTGAACTTTTGTGCTTGTATTGCCTTGAACTGTTGTACTTATATTGCCTTGAACT
>CM041103.1:132334-139186 GCA_023079485.1 Archilochus colubris | reverse complement strand
GGTAGAGCTCTTTATAGCAAGAATATGGTTGCATGCATGTTTTGTTTTTTTTTTTAAGTGCAGTTGTTGATCAGGAAGCTTAGAACCGCAGAAACATGCTCGTCAGCCACTGTGGTTTTGTTACTGGACATAAATTTTGACCCACAGCCCTCTGAAAGCTAAGTACAGGAACTTGGTTGCAGAGGGGCTGAGGCTTTAGTTGCAGGAGGGGTTTTGATGATGGCATCTGGGTGACGGCTGTATATAATCAGCCCCCTTTGAGTGGGCGAATAGTGTGTTACTTTCCAGCATAATGCTAGGGTGGGCAGGGCAGCTCCAGCCTCGGTGTCTGGGGTTGTGTGTTTTATGTCATCCATCTTTGTTGTCTCGGACCTTCCTCAGGCCTTGACGGTCCTCTGTGTCCTCAGAGAGCAAGTCCCTCATCTTGGGCATCATCCCTGCAAAGCAAGTCCCTCATCTTGGGCATCATCCCTGCAAAGCCTTTCCTGATCAGCACGGTGCTGGTCAGCAGCGTCTTTTTCTTGCATGACAAATGCAAACTGTAGATTGGTCTTTCCTCTTGGAAGTTTCTTGACGGTCATCTTCTGAAACATCATTGCCACTTGCCTCGGCATCTCTGGTCATAGATTTTTCTTAGATCAGGAATCGATCCCCACGTCCTCGTGTCCTCAGGTCTTGAAGTCCATGCTTTTGGCATCCATCACTTCATTTCCTAGCTTCGCAGTCACAGCGGGTGACTGTGGGTCTTCTTGCCAAGCAGTCTTGGGTGCCCGAGATGTGCTTCTTGCTTGGTGTTCTTTTGACATGGTCTCATGGTTTGTAGGGTTGTGTCTTGTTTCTTTGAGTGTTTGGCTTGGAGCTGCCCTGCCCGTAGTTGTAGGGTCAGGGTTTGTTGGAAGGGCGCTAAAGGGTATCTTCCAGGTGTTGAGTATCATTTCAGTGACTTGTGTAATCCTGTTTTTTAGATCCCACAAGTCAAGGATTAGCAAGAACTGGATGGAGGAGGCGAAGACAAGGGCACCAGCTTAAGGTTAGTCTGTGTTTGGTGTTGGTGGGGATGTGCTTTCAATATTTATAAGTATCTCTGAGATTAGTTTATTTCTTTCAGATGCAGAATTCCAGGACATGGCATCAAAAGCAGAGGAGGTACATTGCTGAATGTCATAACAAGGCTTGGTAAAGTCTGTCAGAGGGCAGGTGGATGTAGTTGCTCTATGAGTAGCACTAATGGATTTTTTTCCTTATCTTGCAAAGGTGTGTAGAGCAGGTGATTCATCTCAATGGGACAAGAAAATTGGAAGGTGAGTGCTGTGAAATTGACTGCTGGAAGTGTTAAACGTTATGAGTATTATTCACGTAAAAAACATTACCTGTGTGTTTCTTTCAGGTGGTGTCTTGGCATCCAGTTCATACTAACCTGCCTGAGGGGCATCTGGTGAAGGATTGAGGTAAAGGAGATTGAGCAATTCTTTGGGAGGGTTTTCTTAGAAGCAGCAGTATATTACAAATTGCCTTTCTCTTTTCAGGTGCCATGAACAGCCATTGAGATGTCAGGAAGTACACCCATCAGCTGCTTAAGAAGGTGAGATTCTAGTAAGCTGTTTCAGTGAGCAAGATCAAAGTCCTTGACCGCTCATTAAAGCATTTTCCTTTGTTTCTGCAGATGCTGTCCTGGCCATTGTTGGACTTGCTGAGCCTTTGAGGTGAGGTGGAGTGGTCGCAACGACGAGGATCATTTTAAGGAGCACAACAGTAATTTTGTCTCTCTGTCTTCTAGGTGACAGAAGCACGGTGTCTCTGAGGAGTGTGTTGACTGAGGACGGCGTGCTGTTGGAGCCGTCGGTGCCGGTAGAAAGGACGCCATAGGATTCTGCACGGTTTATGGAGAGCCATCTTCGGGGAGAGCATCTGAACCTGCGCCTTTTCATCCTGCAAGCTGTGTTTCCATGACAGCGCTATGTTGTATTTCATCTGTGCATCCTTCAGGGTTTCAGTCTCAAAGCCCATCAGGTAACAAATCTCTTTATCTGGTGTTTGGTTTTGTAGGGCTCTGTATCTGTTGTGTTTGGCAGTATACTGACTTTGTACTGTAGGTCTCCAGGTATACATTGTATGCGTGACTAGTTCTCAGTGTCTTGCAATGCTTTGCATTTGAATTGCTGTGGCTTCGTGGTGGGCTAGGTGCTGTGGCTTCATTGCGTCCTTGTGTTTCTGTATTAGAGCATCTACTGCATTGTACGGTATGGCTCATGTCGGTGTCGCGCCGTACTTGCCCTGGTGTCGCGCCGTACTTGCCCTGGTGTCGCGCCGTACTTGCCCTGGTGTCGCGCCGTACTTGCCCTGGTGTCGCGCCGTACTTGCCCTGGTGTCGCGCCGTACTTGCCCTGGTGTCTGAGTTGTTACTCTATTTTTTTATTCGTGTGCACCAAGATTATCTGTATTAGTGTCTGTGGTTCCATTGGTGTTTTCCATGTGTGGTTGTATTGTTCTGTGAAGCCTTATTTGTGTGTTAGGGTGGCTTTGTTACAGCTTGTACTGCATTAAATTACAATGCCCTACATTTGACTGCTTGAGTTTTTATTGCACTGTATTGCTATGCAATGTACTGGGGTTTGAATCTGTATTCTACTACATTTGCCTGTATGGGGCTGTATTGGTGTGCCAGTGAGCCTATAGCATTGTAGGGGACTAGCAACACGACTGGGTGTTGCTATGTATGACTGTGTACTCAAATATGCATTGCAGACTATTTGTGTCTATCTGCCTATGTTGCACTGCATTTTTGGTAGTATTTTCCCTTGTGTAGGTTTGTATTTTCCTATGTATTGTATTGCTGTTCAATGGTTATTGTACTTCATATTGTACTTCAGTATTCACTTGTAACTGGATACTGCATTGCAACTGATAATGCATGTGAATATGTACTGCATTGTATTTTGGTTTGCATTTGTGCACTGCCTTGTATTTGAGTCTTGTATTTGTGTTTGCACTTGACTATCTGTTTTTACTTGCCTGTATTCCTCTGTAGTGGAGTTAGTTTACTTTGTGTTGCCTTGTAGAAGGATTAATTTTGAATAGCTTTTTATTTGAATATGTGTTTGTACTGCCTTACTTATTGTTTGTTTGACTTTGTACAGCCCTACTTTAGAGCGGTAGATTTAGTCTGTAGTGTCTGGTCTGCCTTTGTGATGCCTTGTAGTTCAATCCTAATTTGAGTCTGTGCTGAAATTAAATTGAGTTTGTGTAGTTATAGTATTTGAGTGAGTCATTAAAGTATTTGCCTGTAAGTAGTGGAAGTTTGAGTAGAAGTCTGTAATGCCTTCTTTGTCTGTCTTTGACTGTGTATAGTCTTGAATATTTGTTTATCTCCCTGTTGGACTCTGTCCTTGAATATTGTATTTTCAATAATTGTTTTTGACTGCATTGAGTGTACTTGTGTGTGTAATGTGATGGAACTGGCTGTAATTGACTGAGTATAGCATTGTAACAATCTAATGGTATGCATTGCCATTGCATGTGTATTGATTTGTAATGATGTATGTGTATTGTCTTGAAACTGACTGTGTACGGCCTTGTAGTGATGTACTCGAAGCTTGGACTTGGGTGTGGGTAGCCTTGTAGCTGGGTGTGAGTAGCCTTGCAGTGATGTACTTGAAGCTTGCAACTGGGTGTAGTTAGCCTTGGACCTGGGTGTGGGTAGCCTTGCAGTGATGTACTTGAAGCTTGAAACTGAGTGTGGTTAGCCTTGGACCTGGGTGTGGGTAGCCTTGCAGTGATGTACTTGAAGCTTGAAACTGAGTGTGGTTAGCCTTGGACCTGGGTATGGGCAGCCTTGCAGTGACGTACTTGAAGCTTGCAACTTGGTGTGGGTAGCCTTGGATGTGTGTGTGGGTTGCCTTGCAAATGCGTATCGCTTTGTCATGATGTACTTGTCACCAAATTCTGTGTCTATTGCCCTGTACTGCTACACTTTTGTATTGCTTAGTACTGCTGTACTTGTATTGCCTTAACTGAGTGCCTATTGCCTTGCAGTGATGTGCTTGTATTGTGTTGTACCTGAGTATTGCCTTGTACCTGAGCATGTGTAATGCTGTACTTGTATTGCCTTAATTGTGTCTGTTGCTTTGTACTCAAATGTCTATTGCCTTGAACTTGAATGTCTATTGCCCGGTACTGCTGTTCTTGAATTGCCCTGAACTCGAATGTGTATTGCCCTGAACAAGTGTTGTACTTCTATTGCCTTGAAGTGTTGTACTTCTATTGCCTTGAAGTGTTGTACTTCTATTGCCTTGAAGTGTTGTACTTCTATTGCCTTGAAGTGTTGTACTTCTATTGCCTTGAAGTGTTGTACTTCTATTGCCTTGAAGTGTTGTACTTCTATTGCCTTGAAGTGTTGTACTTCTATTGCCTTGAAGTGTTGTACTTCTATTGCCTTGAAGTGTTGTACTTCTATTGCCTTGAAGTGTTGTACTTCTATTGCCTTGAAGTGTTGTACTTCTATTGCCTTGAAGTGTTGTACTTCTATTGCCTTGAAGTGTTGTACTTCTATTGCCTTGAAGTGTTGTACTTCTATTGCCTTGAAGTGTTGTACTTCTATTGCCTTGAAGTGTTGTACTTCTATTGCCCTGTACTTGAATGTGTATTGCCTTGAACTGTTGTACTTGTATTGCCTTGAACTCAAATGTGTATTGCCCTATACTGTTGTACTTGTATTGCCCTGTACTCACGTGTGCATTGCCTTGTACTGTTGTACTTGTATTGCCTTGTACTCAAATGTGCATTGCCTTGTACTGTTGTACTTGTGTTGCCTTGTACTGTTGTACTTGTGTTGCCTTGTACTGTTGTACTTGTGTTGCCTTGTACTGTTGTACTTGTGTTGCCTTGTACTGTTGTACTTGTACTTGTGTTGCCTTGTACTGTTGTACTTGTACTTGTGTTGCCTTGTACTGTTGTACTTGTACTTGTGTTGCCTTGTACTGTTGTACTTGTACTTGTGTTGCCTTGTACTGTTGTACTTGTGTTGCCTTGTACTGTTGTACTTGTGTTGCCTTGTACTGTTGTACTTGTGTTGCCTTGTACTGTTGTACTTGTGTTGCCTTGTACTCGAATGTGCATTGCCTTGTACTGTTGTACTTGTGTTGCCTTGTACTGTTGTACTTGTGTTGCCTTGTACTGTTGTACTTGTGTTGCCTTGTACTGTTGTACTTGTGTTGCCTTGTACTGTTGTACTTGTGTTGCCTTGTACTCGAATGTGCATTGCCTTGTACTGTTGTACTTGTGTTGCCTTGTACTTGAATGTGATTGCCTTGTACTGTTGTACTTGTATTGCCTTGTACTCGAATGTGCATTGCCTTGTACTGTTGTACTTGTATTGCCTTGTACTGTTGTACTTGTATTGCCTTGTACTCGAATGTGTATTGCCTTGAACTCGAATGTGTATTGCCTTGAACTCGAATGTGTATTGCCTTGAACTCGAATGTGTATTGCCTTGAACTGTTGTACTTGTATTGCCTTGTACTTGAATGTGCATTGCCTTGAACTGTTGTACTTGTATTGCCTTGAACTGTTGTACTTGTATTGCCTTGAACTGTTGTACTTGTATTGCCTTGAACTGTTGTACTTGTATTGCCTTGAACTGTTGTACTTGTATTGCCTTGAACTGTTGTACTTGTATTGCCTTGAACTGTTGTGCTTGTATTGCCTTGAACTGTTGTACTTGTATTGCCTTGTACTCGAATGTGCATTGCCTTGAACTGTTGTACTTGTTTTGCCTTGAACTGTTGTACTTGTTTTGCCTTGAACTGTTGTACTTGTTTTGCCTTGAACTGTTGTACTTGTTTTGCCTTGAACTGTTGTACTTGTTTTGCCTTGAACTGTTGTACTTGTTTTGCCTTGAACTGTTGTACTTGTATTGCCTTGAACTGTTGTACTTGTATTGCCTTGAACTGTTGTACTTGTATTGCCTTGAACTGTTGTACTTGTATTGCCTTGAACTGTTGTACTTGTATTGCCTTGTACTCGAATGTGCATTGCCTTGAACTGTTGTACTTGTATTGCCTTGTACTCGAATGTGCATTGCCTTGTACTGTTGTACTTGTATTGCCTTGTACTCGAATGTGCATTGCCTTGTACTGTTGTACTTGTATTGCCTTGAACTGTTGTACTTGTATTGCCTTGTACTCGAATGTGTATTGCCTTGTACTGTTGTACTTGTTTTGCCCTGTACTTGAATATGTATTGCCTTGTACTGCTGTACTTGTATTGCCTTGTAATGTGGTGATTTTTGTTTTTAATATAGTTCTTAGTCAGTTATTACTCTCTAGTTGTAGCTGCAGGTTCTTGCAAGGGTAGATGGTTTAGTTTTTGTGGGCTAGCTTGCTTGTATCATAGTGGTTTAGGTGTAGCTAGTGCTTGTACATTGTGTGTTGAGGTAACAATTGTTTCCTTTTCAGGTACTTAAAAATACTTAGAATAAAAAAGCCCCAGCTGGGGGATTTTTTTTTTGCTCCCCCAGCTGGGTTTTTTTTTCCTGGGTCCCGGTCGGTCTGTGAGGCGATGTTCATCGCCTATGTTTGGATCCAGAAAGACCTGGGACCTGGGTTTTGGCAGGCAGGATGATTCAGGAGGCTCCTGGGAGCAATGTTCCTGAGGAGCATGGTGGATGAAGGGTGTAGGTGGATGGAAGGAGAGCAAGTGTAGCTGGTAGCTGAGAGCAGGTAGTGGATTGTGCAGTAGTGGAATGCAGGTAGAGTAAGTTTATTGGCAGTGTTAGGTAATAATAGATTTGGGGGGTAGGTGTTGTCTGTGTCGTATGTGTGTAGATGACAATGTTTTCCCTTTCAGGTAATTAAA
>CM041103.1:124834-127334 GCA_023079485.1 Archilochus colubris | reverse complement strand
TACACAACCACTCACTCACTCCCCCTCCCCCTCCCAACCCCACAGATCACCATACCCCAGAAGACGACCAAGAAGAACTGGACGTGGCGCACCGCCGCCCCCCGCGGCACACCGCCCCGGCGCACCGCCCGTAAACCCTAACCACGCCCCTAACCCCACCGAACCCTAACCCCGCCCCTAACCCCGCCCCTAACCCCACCCCTAACCCTAACCCACGCCCCTAACCACACCCCTAACCCTAACCCTAACCCTAACCACGCCCCTAACCCCACCCCTAACCCTAACCCACACCCCTAACCCTAACACCCCTAACCCTAACCCACGCCCCTAACCACACCCCTAACCCTAACCCTAACCCCGCCCCTAACCCTAACCCTAACCACGCCCCTAACCCTAACCCCGCCCCTAACCCCACCCCTAACCCTAACCCCACCGCTAACCCTAACCCACGCCCCTAACCCGCCCCTAACCACGCCCCTAACCTAAACCGCCCTAACCCCACCCTAACCACACCCCCTAACCCCGCCCCTAACCCCACCCTAACCCTAACCACGCCCCTAACCCCGCCCCTAACCCTAACCACGCCCCTAACCCCGCCCCTAACCCTAACCACACCCCTAACCCCGCCCCTAACCCAACCACACCCCTAACCACGCCCCTAACCACGCCCCTAACACGACCCTAACCCCACCCCTAACCACGCCCCTAACCACGCCCCTAACCCTAACCACGCCCCTAACCCCGCCCCTAACCCTAACCCCGCCCCTAACCCCACCCCAAACCCTAACCACACCCCTAACCCCGCCCCTAACCCTAACCACGCCCCTAACCCCGCCCCTAACCCCAACCACGCCCCTAACCCCGCCCCTAACCACACCCCTAACCACGCCCCTGACCCAACCACACCCCTAACCACGCCCCTAACACAGCCCCTAACCCCACCCCTAACCACGCCCCTAACCCCGCCCCTAACCCCGCCCCTAACCCTAAACCACGCCCCTAACCCCGCCCCTAACCCTAACCACGCCCCTAACCCCACCCCTAACCACGCCCCTAACCCTAACACGCCCTAACCCTAACCAGCCCTAACCCTAACCCCGCCCCTAACCCCGCCCCTAACCCTAACCACGCCCCTAACCACACCCCTAACCACACCCCTGCCGTTAGGGTTAGGGTTAGGGTTAGGGTTAGGGTTAGGGTTAGGGTTAGGGTTAGGGTTAGGGTTAGGGTTAGGGTTAGGGTTAGGGTTAGGGTTAGGGATTAGGGTTAGGGTTAGGGTTAGGGTTAGGGTTAGGGTTTGGTTAGGGTTAGGGTTAGGGTTAGGGTTAGGGTTAGGGGTTAGGGTTAGGGTTAGGGTTAGGGTTAGGGTTAGGGTTAGGGTTAGGGTTAGGGTTAGGGTTAGGGTTAGGGTTAGGGTTAGGGTTAGGGTTAGGGTTAGGGTTAGGGTTAGGGTTAGGGTTAGGGTTAGGGTTAGGGTTAGGGTTAGGGTTAGGGTTAGGGTTAGGGTTAGGGTTAGGGTTAGGGTTAGGGTTAGGGTTAGGGTTAGGGTTAGGGTTAGGGTTAGGGTTAGGGTTAGGGTTAGGGTTAGGGTTAGGGTTAGGGTTAGGGTTAGGGTTAGGGTTAGGGTTAGGGTTAGGGTTAGGGTTAGGGTTAGGGTTAGGGTTAGGTTAGGTGGGTTAGGGTTAGGGTTAGGAGTAGGGTTAGGGTTAGGGTTAGGGTTAGGGTTAGGGTTAGGGTTAGGGTTAGGGTTAGGGTTAGGGTTAGGGTTAGGGTTAGGGTTAGGGTTAGGGTTAGGGTTAGGGTTAGGGTTAGGGTTAGGGTTAGGGTTAGGGTTAGGGTTAGGGTTAGGGTTAGGGTTAGGGTTAGGGTGGGGTTAGGGTTAGGGTTAGGGTTAGGGTTAGGGTTAGGGTTAGGGTTAGGGTTAGGGTTAGGGTTAGGGTTAGGGTTAGGGTTAGGGTTAGGGTTAGGGTTAGGGTTAGGGTTAGGGTTAGGGTTAGGGTTAGGGTTAGGGTTAGGGTTAGGGTTAGGGTTAGGGTTAGGGTTAGGGTTAGGGTTAGGGTTAGGGTTAGGGTTAGGGTTAGGGTTAGGGTTAGGGTTAGGGTTAGGGTTAGGGTTAGGGTTAGGGTTAGGGTTAGGGTTAGGGTTAGGGTTAGGGTTAGGGTTAGGGTTAGGGTTAGGGTTAGGGGTTAGGGTTAGGGTTAGGGTTAGGGTTAGGGTTAGGGTTAGGGTTAGGGTTAGGGTTAGGGTTAGGGTTAGGGTTAGGGGTTGGGGTTAGGGTTAGGGTTAGGGTTAGGGTTAGGGTTAGGGTTAGGGTTAGGGTTTAGGGTTAGGGTTAGGGTTAGGGTTAGGGTTAGGGTTAGGGTTAGGGTTAGGGTTAGGGTTAGGGTTAGGGTTAGGGTTAGGGTTAGGGTTAGGGTTAGGGTTAGGGTTAGGGTTAGGGTTAGGGTTAGGGTTAGGGTTAGGGTTAGGGTTAGGGTTAGGGTTAGGGTTAGGGTTAGGG
>CM041103.1:112743-124734 GCA_023079485.1 Archilochus colubris | reverse complement strand
TATCTTCCAGGTGTTGAGTATTATTTCAGTGATTTGTGTAATCCTGTTTTTCAGATCCCACAAGTCAAGGATTAGCAAGAACTGGATGGAGGAGGCGAAGACAAGGGCAACAGCTTAAGGTTAGTCTGTGTTTGGTGTTGGTGGGGATGTGCTTTCAATATTTATAAGTATCTCTGAGATTAGTTTATTTCTTTCAGATGCAGAATTCCAGGACATGGCATCAAAAGCAGAGGAGGTACGTTGCTGAATGTCATAACAAGGCTTGGTAAAGTCTGTCAGAGGGCAGGTGGATGTAGTTGCTCTATGAGTAGCACTAATGGATTTTTTTTCCTTATCTTCCAAAGGTGTGTAGAGCAGGTGATTCATCTCAATGGGACCAGAAATTTGGAAGGTGAGTGCTGTGAAATTGACTGCTGGAAGTGTTAAATGTTATGAGTATTATTCATGTGAAAAACATCACCTGTGTGTTTCTTTCAGGTGGTGTCTTGGAATCCAGTTCATACTAACCTGCCTGAGGGGCATCTGGTGAAGGATTGAGGTAAAGGAGATTGAGCAATTCTTTGGGAGGGTTTTGTTAGAAGTAGCAGTATATTACAAATTGCCTTTCTCTTTTCAGGTGCCATGAACAGCCATTGAGATGTCAGGAAGTACACCCATCAGCTGCCTAGGAAGGTGAGATTCTAGTAAGCTGTTTCAGTGAGCAAGATCAAATTCCTTGACTGCTCATTAAAGCATTTTCCTTTGTTTTTGCAGATGCTGTCCTGGCCATTGTTGGACTTGCTGAGCCTTTGAGGTGAGGTGGAGTGGTCGCAACAATGAGGATCATTTTAAGGAGCACAACAGTAATTTTGTCTCTTGCTCTTCTAGGTGACAGAAGCACGGTGTCTCCGAGGAGTGTGTTGACTGAGGACGGCGTGCTGTTGGAGCAGTCGGTGCCGGTAGAAAGGACGCCATAGGATTCTGCGTGGTTTATTGAGAACCATCTTCGGGGAGAGCATCTGAACCTGCGCCTTTTCATCCTGCAAGCTGTGTTTCCATGACAGCGCTATGTTGTATTTCATCTGTGCATCCTTCCGGGTTTCAGTCTCAAAGCCCATCAGGTAACCAATCTCTTTATCAGGTGTTTGATTTTGTAGGGCTCTGTATGTGTTGTCTTTGGTAGTATACTGAATTTGTACTGTAGGTCTCCAGGTATACATTGTATGTGTGACTAGTTCTCAGTGTCTTGCAATGCTTTGTATTTGAATTTCTGTGGCTTCGTGGTGGGCTAGGTGCTGTGGCTTCATTGCGTCCTTGTGTTTCTGTATTAGAGCATCTACTGCATTGTATGGTATGGCTCATGTTGGTGTCGCGCCGTACTTGCCCTGGTGTCGCGCCGTACTTGCCCTGGTGTCGCGCCGTACTTGCCCTGGTGTCGCGCCGTACTTGCCCTGGTGTCGCGCCGTCTTGCCCTGGTGTCGCGCCGTACTTGCCCTGGTGTCGCGCCGTACTTGCCCTGGTGTCGCGCCGTGCTTGCCCTGGTGTCTGAGTTGTTACTCTATTTTTTTACTCATGTGCACCAAGATAATCTGTATTAGTGTCTGTGGTTCCATTGGTGTTTTCCATGTGTGGTTGTATTGTTCTGTGAAGCCTTATCTGTGTCTTAGGGTGGCTTTGTTACAGCTTGTACTGTATTAAATTACAATGCCCTACATTTGACTGCTTGAGTTTTTATTGCACTGTATTGCTATGCAATGTACTGGGGTTTGAATCTGTATTCTACTACATTTGCCTGTATGGGGCTGTATTAGTGTGCCCGTGAGCCTATAGCATTGTAGGGGACTAGCAACATGAGTGGGTGTTGCTATGTATGACTGTACTCAAATATGCATTGCAGACTATTTGTGTCTATCTGCCTATGTTGCACTGCATTTTTGGTAGTATTCTCCCTTGTGTAGGTTTGTATTTTCCTATGTATTGTATTGCTGTTCAATGGTTATTGTACTTCATATTGTACTTCAGTATTCCCTTGTAACTGGATACTGCATTGCAACTGATAATGCACGTGAATATGTACTGCATTGTATTTTGGTTTGCATTTGTGCACTGCCTTGTATTTGAGTCTTGTATTTGTGTTTGCACTTGACTATCTGTTGTTACTTGCCTGTATTCCTCTGTAGTGGAGTTAGTTTACTTTGTGTTGCCTTGTAGAAGGATTAATTTTGAGTAGCTTTTTATTTGAATATGTGTTTGTACTGCCTTACTTATTGTTTGTTTGACTTTGTACAGCCCTACTTTAGAGTGGTAGATTTAGTCTGTAGTGTCTGGTCTGCCTTTGTGATGCCTTGTAGTTCAATCCTAATTTGAGTCTGGGCTCAAATTAAATTGAGTTTGTGTAGTTATAGTATTTGAGTGAGTCATCAAAGTATTTGCCTGTAAGTAGTGGAAGTTTGAGTAGAAGTCTGTAATGCCTTCTTTGTCTGTCTTTGACTGTATAGTCTTGAATATTTGTTTATCTCCCTGTTGGACTTTGTCCTTGAATATTGTATTTTCAGTAATTGTTTTTGACTGCATTGAGTGTACTTGTGTGTGTAATGTGATGGAACTGGCTGTAATTGACTGAGTATAGCATTGTAACCATCTAATGGTATGCATTGCCATTGCATGTGTATTGATTTGTAATGATGTATGTGTATTGCCTTGAAACTGACTGTGTATGGCCTTGTAGTGATGTACTTGAAGTTTGGATCTGGGTGTGGGTAGCCTTGTAGCTGGGTCTGAGTAGCCTTGCAGTGATGTACTTGAAGCTTGCAACTGGGTGTGGTTAGCCTTGGACCTGGGTGTGGGTAGCCTTGCGGTGATGTACTTGAAGCTTGAAACTGAGTGTGGTTAGCCTTGGACCTGGGTGTGGGTAGCCTTGCAGTGACGTACTTGAAGCTTCCAACTTGGTGTGGGTAGCCTTGGATGTGGGTGTGCGTCGCCTTGCAAATGTGTATCGCTTTGTCATGATGTACTTGTCTCCAAAATCTGTGTCTATTGCCCTGTACTGCTACACTTTTGTATTGCTTAGTACTGTTGTACTTGTATTGCCTTAACTGAGTGCCTATTGCCTTACAGTGATGTGCTTGTATTGTGTTGTACCTGAGTATTGCCTTGTACCTGAGCGTGTGTAATGCTGTACTTGTATTGCCTTAATTGTGTCTGTTGCTTTGTACTCAAATGTCTATTGCCTTGAACTTGAATGTCTATTGCTGCTGTTCTTGTATTGCCCTGAACTCGAATGTGTATTGCCTTGAAGTGTTGTACTTCTATTGCCTTGAAGTGTTGTACTTCTATTGCCTTGAAGTGTTGTACTTCTATTGCCTTGAAGTGTTGTACTTCTATTGCCTTGAAGTGTTGTACTTCTATTGCCTTGAAGTGTTGTACTTCTATTGCCTTGAAGTGTTGTACTTCTATTGCCTTGAAGTGTTGTACTTCTATTGCCTTGAAGTGTTGTACTTCTATTGCCCTGTAATTGAATGTGTATTGCCTTGAACTGTTGTACTTGTATTGCCCTGAACTCAAATGTCTATTGCTCTATACTGTTGTACTTGTATTGCCCTGTACTTGTGTGTGTATTGTCCTGAACTGTTGTACTTGTATTGGCTTGAACTCAAATGTGTATTGCCTTGTACTTGAATGTACATTGCCTTGAACTGTTGAACTTGTATTGCCTTGAACTTTTGTGCTTGTATTGCCTTGTACTTGAATGTGCATTGCCTTGAACTTTTGTGCTTGTATTGCCTTGTATTCGAATGTGTATTGCCTTGAACTGTTGTACTTGTATTGCCTTGAACTGTTGTACTTGTATTACTTTGAACTGTTGTACTTGTATTGCCTTGAACTGTTGTACTTGTATTGCCTTGTATTTGAATGTGGATTGCCTTGTACTGTTGTACTTGTATTGCCTTGTACTCGAATGTGCATTGCCTTGTACTGTTGTACTTGTATTGCCTTGTACTCGAATGTGCATTGCCTTGAACTGTTGTACTTGTTTTGCCTTGAACTGTTGTACTTGTATTGCGTAGAACTGTTCTACTTGTATTACCTTGTACTCGAATGTGGATTGCCTTGAACTCTTGTACTTGTATTGCCTTGTACTCGAATGTGCATTGCCTTGTACTGTTGTACTTGTATTGCCTTGAACTTTTGTACTTGTATTGCCTTGTACTCGAATGTGCATTGCCTTGAACTGTTGTACTTGTTTTGCCTTGTACTTGAATGTGCATTGCCTTGTACTGTTGTACTTGTATTGCCTTGAACTTTTGTACTTGTATTGCCTTGTACTCGAATGTGCATTGCCTTGTACTGTTGTACTTGTTTTGCCTTGAACTGTTGTACTTGTATTGCCTTGTACTCGAATGTGCATTGCCTTGAACTGTTGTACTTGTTTTGCCTTGTACTTGAATGTGCATTGCCTTGAACTGTTGTACTTGTATTGCCTTGAACTTTTGTACTTGTATTGCCTTGTACTCGAATGTGCATTGCCTTGTACTGTTGTACTTGTTTTGCCTTGTACTTGAATGTGCATTGCCTTGTACTGTTGTACTTGTATTGCCTTGAACTTTTGTACTTGTATTGCCTTGTACTCGAATGTGCATTGCCTTGTACTGTTGTACTTGTTTTGCCTTGAACTGTTGTACTTGTATTGCATAGAACTGTTCTACTTGTATTGCCTTGTACTCGAATGTGGATTGCCTTTAACTCTTGTACTTCTATTGCCTTGTACTCGAATGTGCATTGCCTTGAACTGTTGTACTTGTATTGCCTTGAACTCGAATGTGCATTGCCTTGTACTGTTGTACTTGTTTTGCCTTGTACTTGAATGTGCATTGCCTTGTACTGTTGTACTTGTTTTGCCTTGAACTGTTGTACTTGTATTGCCTTGTACTCGAATGTGCATTGCCTTGAACTGTTGTACTTGTTTTGCCTTGTACTTGAATGTGCATTGCCTTGTACTGTTGTACATGTATTGCCTTGAACTTTTGTACTTGTATTGCCTTGTACTCGAATGTGCATTGCCTTGTACTGTTGTACTTGTTTTGCCTTGTACTCGAATGTGCATTGCCTTGTACTGTTGTACTTGTTTTGCCTTGAACTGTTGTACTTGTATTGCGTAGAACTGTTCTACTTGTATTGCCTTGTACTCGAATGTGGATTGCCTTGAACTCTTGTACTTCTATTGCCTTGTACTCGAATGTGCATTGCCTTGAACTGTTGTACTTGTATTGCCTTGAACTCGAATGTGCATTGCCTTGTACTGTTGTACTTGTTTTGCCTTGTACTTGAATGTGCATTGCCTTGTACTGTTGTACTTGTTTTGCCTTGAACTGTTGTACTTGTATTGCCTTGTACTTGAATGTGCATTGCCTTGAACTGTTGTACTTGTATTGCCTTGAACTGTTGTACTTGTATTGCCTTGAACTGTTGTACTTGTATTGCCTTGAACTGTTGTACTTGTATTGCCTTGAACTTGAACTTGCATTGCCTTGTACTGTTGTACTTGTTTTGCCTTGTACTCGAATGTGCATTGCCTTGTACTGTTGTACTTGTTTTGCCTTGTACTCAAATGTGCATTGCCTTGTACTGTTGTACTTGTTTTGCCTTGTACTTGAATGTGCATTGCCTTGTACTGTTGTACTTGTTTTGCCTTGTACTTGAATGTGCATTGCCTTGTACTGTTGTACTTGTATTGCCTTGAACTGTTGTACTTGTATTGCCTTGTACTTGAATGTGCATTGCCTTGTACTGTTGTACTTGTTTTGCCTTGAACTCGAATGTGCATTGCCTTGTACTGTTGTACTTGTTTTGCCTTGTACTTGAATGTGCATTGCCTTGTACTGTTGTACTTGTTTTGCCTTGAACTGTTGTACTTGTATTGCCTTGTACTTGAATGTGTATTGCCTTGAACTGTTGTACTTGTGTTGCCTTGAACTCTTGTACTTGTATTGCCTTGTACTCGAATGTGCATTGCCTTGTACTGTTGTACTTGTATTGCCTTGAACTTTTGTACTTGTATTGCCTTGCACTCGAATGTGCATTGCCTTGAACTGTTGTACTTGTTTTGCCTTGTACTCGAATGTGCATTGCCTTGAACTGTTGTACTTGTATTGCCTTGAACTGTTGTACTTGTATTGCCTTGAACTGTTGTACTTGTATTGCCTTGAACTGTTGTACTTGTATTGCCTTGTACTCGATTGTGCAATGCCTTGTACTCGAATATGTATTGCATTGTACTGTTGTACTTGTTATGCCCTGTACTTGAATATGTATTGCCTTGTACTGCTGTACTTGTATTGCCTTGTAATGTGTTGATTTTTGTTTTTAATATAGTTCTTAGTTATTACTCTGTAGTTGTAGCTTCAGGTTCTTGCAAGGGTAGATGGTTTAGTTTTTGTGGGCTAGCTTGCTTGTATCATAGTGGTTTAGGTGTAGCTAGTGCTTGTACATTGTGTGTTGAGGTAACAATTGTTTCCTTTTCAGGTACTGAAAAAAAATACTTAGAATAAAAAAGCCCCAGCTGGGGGATTTTTTTTTTGCTCCCCCAGCTGGGGTTTTTTTTCCCGGGTCCCGGTCGGTCTGTGAGGCGATGTTCATCGCCTATGTTTGGATCCAGAAAGACCTGGGACCTGGGTTTTGGCAGGCAGGATGATTTAGGAGGCTCCCAGGAGCAACATTCCTGAGGAGTGTGGTGGATGAAGGGTGTAGGTGGATAGAAGCAGAGGAAGTGTAGTTGGTATCTGAGAGCTGGTAGTGGCTTGTGCAGTAGTGCAATGAGGGTTGAGGAATTTTATTGGCAGTGTTAGGTAATAAGAGATTTTGGTGGTAGGTCTTGTCTGTGTGTGTAGAGATGACAACTTTTTCCCTTTCAGGTACTTAAAAAAAACAAACTTAGAATAAAAAAACCCCAGCTGGGGGATTTTTTTTTTGCTCCCCCAGCTGGGTTTTTTTTTCCCGGGTCCCGGTCGGTCTGTGAGGCGATGTTCATCGCCTATGTTTGGATCCAGAAAGACCTGGGACCTGGGTTTTGGCAGGCAGGGTGATTTAGGAGGCCTCCAGGAGCACAGCTCCTGGGGAGCATTGTGGATTCATGGCAGAAGTGGGTGCCAATGATAGTAAAACGTAATTGGGATCTTTGCAGGAGAGGGCTGCATAGGTGTTGTGTCAGAGGGGTAGTTTGGAGAATTGGAAGGTAACACAGAGAATGTAAGTCAGGCAGATGTTGTGCATGGTCCTTAGTTTTATCTGTAAGTCATTTGTTTAGAGAAAGTAATTGTAAAGATGTATTAGGTGTCTGGAACAAATGGGAGCTAGTATAAAAAGGCATTTTTCCTGCTTTTGTGTACTGTGTCATTATTTCCTTGCTTAGGGACCAATAAAACTTGAATAAAGCTGTGTTTTGCCTTGCTGTGTCTTGTGTCATTGTTTCCTTGGTTAGGTACCAATAAAACTTGAACAAAGCTGTGTTTTGCCTTGCTGTGTCTCATGTCATTGTTTCCTTGGTTAGGGACCAATAAAACTTGAATAAAGCTGTGTTTTGCCTTGCTGCGTCTCATGTCATTGTTTCCTTGGTTAGGGACCAATAAAACTTGAATAAAGCTGTGTTTTGCCTTGCTGTGTCCTGTATCATTATTTTTTAAGGTAGGTTTTGTATGTTGTGTCTTTGTAGTGACTGGATTGGCTGTGTATGTCTGTCTCGGTGTGCCTGTGTATGTCTGTGTCAAATCCTATCTGTCTCTGTCTTGTCTGAGTTGGCCAACTCATTCTCTACTGTCCACTTTGTTCTTGTCTTTCCCTCTTCTACTGCCTCTATCTGTCTCCTACTGTCTTTCTCATTATCTCTTATATTGTCTTTCTCTCTTGTACTTCTTTCTCTTGTACTTTCTTCTTCCTCTTTCTCTATTTTCTCTTTCTCTATTTTCTCTTTCTCTATTATTTTCTCTTTCTCTATTATTTTCTCTTTCTCTATTATTTTCTCTTTCTCTATTATTTTCTTTCTCTATTATTTTCTCTTTCTCTTATTTTCTCTTTCTCTATTATTTTCTCTTTCTCTTATTTTCTCTTTCTCTATTATTTTCTCTTTCTCTATTATTTTCTCTTTCTCTATTATTTTCTCTTTCTCTATTATTTTCTCTTTCTCTATTACTTTCTCTTTCTCTCCTACTTTCTCTTTCTCTATTACTTTCTCTTTCTCTATTATTTTCTCTTTCTCTATTATTTTCTCTTTCTCTATTTTCTCTTTCTCTATTTTCTCTTTCTCTATTTTCTCTTTCTCTATTTTCTCTTTCTCTATTTTCTCTTTCTCTATTTTCTCTTTCTCTATTTTCTCTGTCTCTATTTTCTCTTTCTCTATTTTCTCTTTCTCTATTTTCTCTTTCTCTTTCTCTCCTATTTCTCTTTCTCTTTCTCTCCTATTTTCTCTTTCTCTTTCTCTTTCTCTTTTTCTCTTTCTCTTTCTCTTTCTCTTTCTCTTTCTCTTTCTCTTTCTCTTTCTCTTTCTCTTTCTCTTTCTCTTTCTCTTTCTCTTTCTCTTTCTCTTTCTCTTTCTCTTTCTCTTTCTCTTTCTCTTTCTCTCCTATTTTCTCTTTCTCTCCTATTTTCTCTTTCTCTTTCTCTTTCTCCTTTCTCTCCCCTATTTTCTCTTTCTCTTTCTCTTTCTCTTTTTCTCTCCTATTTCTCTTTCTCTCCTATTTTTCTCTCTCCTCTACTTTCTCTTTCCTACTCTGCTCTCTTTCTCTATTTCTTTCTCGTTTTCTCTTTCTATTTCTCTTTCTCTCTTTCTTCTCTCTCTTTTCTCTCTTCTCTCTTTCTCTCTTCCTCTTTCTCTCTTTCTCTCTTCCTCTTTCTCTCTTTCTCTCTTCCTCTTTCTCTCTTTCTCTCTTCCTTTCTCTTTCCTCTCTTTCTTTCTCTCTTTCCTCTCTTTCTCTCTTTCTATTTCTTGCTCTCTTTCCTCTCTTTCTGTTTCTCTTTCCTCTCTTTCTCTTTCCTCTCTGTTTCCTCTTTCTCTTTCCTCTCTTTCTCTTTCTCTTTCTCTTTCTCTTTCTCTTTCTCTTTCTCTTTCTCTTTCTCTTTCTCTTTCTCTTTCTCTTTCTCTTTCTCTTTCTCTTTCTCTTTCTCTCTCTTATCTCTTTCTCTCTCTTTCTTTCTCTTTCTCTCTCTTATCTCTTTCTCTCTCTTTCTTTCTCTTTCCTCTCTTTCTCTTCCTCTCTTTCTCTTTCTCTCTTTCCTCTCTTTCTCTTCTCTCTTCCTCTCTTTCTCTCTATTTCCTCTCTTTCTCTCTTCCTCTTTCTCTCTTTCCTCTCTTTCTCTTTCTCTTTCTCTTTCTCTTTCTCTTTCTCTTTCTCTTTCTCTTTCTCTTTCTCTTTCTCTTTCTCTTTCTCTTTCTCTTTCTCTTTCTCTCTCTTTCTCTCCTACTTTCTCTTTCTCTCTTCTACTTTCTCTTTCTCTCTTCTACTTTCTCTTTCTCTCTTCTACTTTCTCTTTCTCTCTTCTACTTTCTCTTTCTCTCTTCTACTTTCTCTTTCTCTCTTCTACTTTCTTTTCTTTTAGTTCTAACTTGTCACAATTTTAGTGACAAGTTTAAAATTTAAATTTAAAATTTAAATTAAAAATTTATTTAAAAAAAAACCCTAGCAGCCCCTTGGGAGGAAAAAAAAAAAAAAAAAAAAAAAAATAAAAAAAAAAAATTTTTCCTCCCAAGGGGCTGCTGGGGCTGCACCGGACATATTATTTTTAATTTTTTATATATACTAGTATATAGGGAAATTAGCATAAATTACCATAATAGACCCCCCCCCCCCAACCCATCCCCTCCCACACCCACACCCCTACACCATACATCCCACACATACCCCCCCCCCACACACACTACATAACCACCCACTCACTCCCCCCTCCCTCCCCTCCCAACCGAACACATCACCATGCCCCAGAAGACGACCAAAGAAGACCCGGACCCCGCGGCGCACCGGACCCCGCGGCGCACCGGACCCCGCGGCGCACCGGACCCCGCGGCGCACCGGACCCCGCGGCGCACCGGACCCCGCGGCGCACCGGACCCCGCGGCGCACCGGACCCCGCGGCGCACCGGACCCCGCGGCGCACCGGACCCCGCGGCGCACCGGACCCCCGGCGCACCGGACCCCGCGGCGCACCGGACCCAGCGGCCTGCCGGACCCGCGGCGCACCGGACCCCACGCGCACCGGACCCCACTGACGCACCGGACCCCCGCCAGCGCACGGACCCCGCAGCGCACCGGACCCAGGCGCACCGGACCCCGCAGCGCACCGGACCCCGCGGCGCACCGGACCCCGCGGCGCGCGCCCCCGCGGCGCGCCGCCCCCGCGGCGCGCCGCCCCGCGGCGCGCCGCCCCGCAACGCGCCGCCCCCGCGGCGCGCCGCCCCCGCGGCACACCGCCCCGCGGCGCACCGCCCCCGCGGCGCACGCACCCCACCAGCGCACCGCCCCCATGTGCTGCTCCCCGCGGCACACACCGCCCCCCATGACCTTCCGCCCCAGCGCACCGCCCCCCATGACCTTCCGCCCCATCGGCGCACCGCCCCCACCCAGCGCCCCCTTTCGCCCCGCAGCGCACCACCTAACCCCGCCCCTAACCCTAACCCACGCCCTAACCACTCCTAACCCTAACCACACCCTAACCCCGCCCCTAACCACACCCTAACCCCCCTGCCCCTAACCCCACCACCTAACCCTAACCACGCCCCTAACCCCGCCCCTAACCCTAACCCCAACCCTAACCCCACCCCTAACCCTAACCACGCCCCTAACCCCGCCCCTAACCCCTCCCCAAACCCTAACCACGCCCCTAACCCCGCCCCTAACCCCACCCCTAACCCTAACCCCGCCCCTAAGCCCTCCCCAAACCCTAACCCCGCCCCTAACCCTAACCACGCCCCTAACCCCGCCCCTAACCCCTCCCCAAACCCTAACCACGCCCCTAACACCGCCCCTAACCCCACCCCAAACCCCTCCCCAAACCCTAACCACGCCCCTAACCCTAACCCCGCCCCTAACCCCTCCCCAAACCCTAACCCCGCCCCTAACCCCTCCCCAAACCCTAACCACGCCCCTAACCCCGCCCCTAACTCCACCCCAAACCCCTCCCCAAACCCTAACCACGCCCTTAACCCAACCCCAACCGTGGGTTAGGGTTAGGGTTAGGGTTAGGGTTAGGGTTAGGGGTTAGGGTTAGGGTTAGGGTTAGGGTTAGGGTTAGGGTGGTTAGGGTTAGGGTTAGGGTTAGGGTTAGGGTTAGGGTTAGGGTTAGGGTTAGGGTTAGGGTTAGGGTTAGGGTTAGGGTTAGGGTTAGGGTTAGGGTTAGGGTTAGGGTTAGGGTTAGGGTTAGGGTTAGGGTTAGGGTTAGGGTTAGGGTTAGGGTTAGGGTTAGGGTTAGGGTATTAGGGTTAGGGTTAGGGTTAGGGTTAGGGTTAGGGTTAGGGTTAGGGTTAGTTAGGGTTAGGGTTAGGGTTAGGGTTAGGGTTAGGGTTAGGGTTAGGGTTAGGGTTAGGGTTAGGGTTAGGGTTAGGGTTTAGGGTTAGGGTTAGGGTTAGGGTTAGGGTTAGGGTTAGGGTTAGGGTTAGGGTTAGGGTTAGGGTTAGGGTTAGGGTTAGGGTTAGGGTTAGGGTTAGGGTTAGGGTTAGGGTTAGGGTTAGGGTTAGGGTTAGGGTTAGGGTTAGGGTTAGGGTTAGGGTTAGGGTTAGGGTTAGGGTTAGGGTTAGCGTTAGGGTTAGGGTTAGGGTTAGGGTTAGGGTTAGGGTTAG
The DNA here is from genome assembly GCA_023079485.1 of Archilochus colubris. Taxonomy (NCBI): domain Eukaryota; kingdom Metazoa; phylum Chordata; class Aves; order Apodiformes; family Trochilidae; genus Archilochus; species Archilochus colubris. The sequence continues at coordinate 112,934 of CM041103.1, read as the reverse complement.
GGTTAGGGTTAGGGTTAGGGTTAGGGTTAGGGTTAGGGTTAGGGTTAGGGTTAGGGTTAGGGTTAGGGTTAGGGTTAGGGTTAGGGTTAGGGTTAGGGTTAGGGTTAGGGTTAGGGTTAGGGTTAGGGTTAGGGTTAGGGTTAGGGTTAGGGTTAGGGTTAGGGTTAGGGTTAGGGTTAGGGTTAGGGTTA
>CM041103.1:85811-110143 GCA_023079485.1 Archilochus colubris | reverse complement strand
AAAGCCTTTCCTGATGAGCACGGTGCTAATCAGCAGCGTGTTATTCCGCACGACGAGTCTAAATTGCAGATCAGTCTCTTGACTTGGAAGTTTCTTGATGGTTGTCTTTTGCAATGTCATCCTCAATTGCATTGTCATCTGATCTCTGTCCATCCGGTTTCCCTGAGGGGGACTCATTCCCCGCATCCTTGCATCCTCGGGTCTTGAAGGCGGCTTCTCGGGCATCCGTCGCTGCATTCCTTCGCTTTGCAGATGCATAGCTGTATGTCTTATTGTCCCAAAGTCTTGGATTCCAGAGTCTCTCACAGGGCAAGTGATATTGAACATCATCCCCATGGTGTGGAACACATTTAGTCATCATCATCATAGTGCCATCTGGATCCTTTTCTTGCACCTTGCAGATTTCTCGATGGGCATCTTTTGTAATCTTCTTTATGAATGAATGAGCATCTCTGGTCATAAATTTTTCACATTTGCAACCTTGTCTCTGCATCATTAGGTCTTGATGCTCGTCTTCTTGCACATCTGGTATGTTATTTTGAAGAGTAATTATTGTAACAAGCAGTGTTCTATGACACCTGATGTCACCATTGGCCCTTCTTGCCTCACCCTTGCATCCCTGTAGATCTTCTTGGCCAACTTCTTGGAGCCCAGAGTAATTTCTTGTTGAGAATTTTCTCTTAATATTGAATCTTGTATTTTGCAGTGGTGTGTCTTGGGTTGCTCTGTGTTTGTTTGGTCTGGAGCTGTTCTGCCAAGAGTGTAGAGTTGCGGATATTGAAGAGCCATAAGGGTCTCTGGTGATGTTGGTGTGCCTTGTTTTTAGGCCATAATTTTACAGTGATCTTAGGTTGAGCAGCCATAGTCAGGCTGGGTGGGCAGTTGCTTTGATGGTGTTTGAAGGTGATGGGACCCTCATGAGAGGATTTTTCCTGTACAGTGCAGGAGATTGACCTTCGCAGTAGTTAACGGTTGTATGTGTATGGGTTTAAAGTTTTGGGGCTGTGTTTATTAGTGGCTTGAGGGTAGTAGTACTCTAGATGGGGTTCCTAACTAGGATTGAGATGTCTGGAATTGTCTGTCCATTGTTCAGCATTCCAGTGATTTCTGTAATACTTTCTCTCAGATGCAAAGGAGAAATATGCGCTTGTAAGAAGAAACGAGGGAGCAGAGAGTGGTCAGGTCAGTCAGTGTGTAGTGCTGGAAAGATTGTGCTTCTGGTAGCTACCTGATTACAGTGTGTAACTCATTTTGAAGGTAGAAGCAGTAAGCAAAGTGGGACAGTCACTGAAGGTGATTGGGGTGAAGTGAGCGATGACTAGTGGGACCAAAGAGCAGTTATTTTTCAGGTGTGTTGAAGTTAGAAGCTTCAGTTGATGTTTATAGGTTCTATTGTAGCCACCATGTGACAATAAGAAAATTGCAGAGGCTGGATATGCAAATTGCCAAGGTAAAGGAGTAAGAGATGGGAATTGTTGCAGGCAAGGGTGCTGTTTGAGGCAGCATTTTGGTACATTCCTTTTGGCTTTTGCAAATATTGTAAGCAGGCTCACTGGGACAAAGCTGCTGACTATAGCAAGTAGTCCAAGGTAAGGTCAGTGTCAAAGAGCAGAGAATAATGTGGCTACTCAGTGAAGCTGTTACTTTTTTGCATGAACTTTGTAGGCCACTTTTGGGACTGGATGAGCATTTGAGGTGAGCTGGGGTAGTAGTGAGGATGAACATGGAGCTGGTGACTTCCTTCAAGTATAACTGTCTTTTGTCTCTTAGTGTAGCTTGGGTTCCACGAACAATGAGAGGTGCAGTATCTGGCATTGAATGGGTACAGAGCAGGTGAGGGGAAGCCCAGGGTGCTAATCACAGAATTACCTCTATTAGAAAAGACCTTCAAGATCATAGAGCCCAACCATTAACCTAACACTGACAAGAATATAAGCCATATCCCCAAGTGCTATTTCTGTATGACTTGAGGGTTGTCTTTAGGGATGATGAGTACTTCAAGGGATGGTGAAGGAGGTTGTTGCAGAAGAGGTTTGTCAACCCATAGGATTCTTCTGGATGCCTCCTGCTGGCACTCTGCTTTGTGGAAGATGAAGATGAGCCTGGTGATTGCACAAATATACCAGTTACCTGACGTGCCTTTTCTTGAGGAAGGAATCTGATCCCTGGCCTGCTGCAAGCTAAGCTGGGAGACCAGGAACAACAGACTTTCAGCATGAATATTGATATAAGATGGGAAGAGAGTTCAAACCAGAAATGCCTCTCATTCAAAGATGTTGCATTTTGGAAACTCGCCATCAGAGCAGATCCCGAGAGTCTGTGGAAATCACCAGCAACAAGACTCTTTCCTCCTTCAAAAAAAGGAGAAAGTCATTCTCAAGATGGAAGCACAGCCCATCTTTCTCAAGTTGATGGTGTTTCTGGTTTTGTGGTTCACAGTTGCAGCAGCTGAGATGATGATGAAAATGCATTCCTCTGCACATTTTGGTACCTCCAGATGTATTAACAAATCAGTCCTTTTTGGTAACCTTATATACTGCAGCACTGGGGATTTGTTTGACTCCTGCAGTTTTACCCTCCCTTCTCTCCATCAACCTTCAAAAATTAAAGCCAAAGAGTTAGCACAGATTTTTTTGTATCATAACTAACAAAAACTTACAGTTGTATAAAGTACAAACTGCATTGTTTAGATGGTAACCATAATGCTTTTGATGTCGGATATTACCTAGTTCAGGTAATTATCTATTCTAAATCTTTGCACAGAGAGACAGCTGGATGCTGCAGGTATCTTTTGCTGTTGTTTTGCTGGAGTGCTCTGAAGTACTATGTTTGTCTCCCTCTAAATGGGATATTTCCCTGGTGGTTTGGTAGCATCTCCTTTGGGTAGCTCTCCCTCCCGATTGTGTAACACACAGAAAATTCCTGATCAAATTATCCCTGTGTTTGAGATAGAAAATGTAATGGTATCAGTTAACAGTTGTACAAATTACATGAATGCAGAAAGGAAGTGAAATAGTTGCCTATAGAAGTGTTACAGTTTATAGTAGAAATAAAATAATATTGGTTGTAAAATTTTAAAATGGATGAACTAAGAGTTAGAAGGGGCTCGGGTAGACTAAAACTCTGGGAATAAGTAACTAGTTAAGAGTGAGCTGACCCTTACAAGAACAATGATCAAAGGAGAATAAGGAGTGTGTTGACCCCATCAGCAAAAACATTAATCAAAAGGAGAATAGTTAAGCAAACTCATACCATGTACCAAAGATCAAGATAAAATATTGTATCCAGGTGGTGGGCCAGGTGGTAATGACAGCTGAAACGGTAAACCGTGGATTTACAGTTTAAGAGATGACTATCTATTGTTATTTGTAAGATCTATGTGACTGTTTGTCTATTGTTATCTGCATGATCTATGTGACTGTTTGTGACTAAAATTTACGTAACTCTTTACGTGGCCTGTAATGAAAAAAAGAGTATAAAAGCTGAACCAAAAACGAGGGTCTGCAGAATCCTGACTTGGGACGCTAGTCCTCAGGCTTCCCGTGCCCTGAATAAAGCACCGCATAAACTGACTGTTGCTTTGTGTCCTGGTTACGGGCAACAGAAGTATTTAAATAGGATATGTATAAACATGTGGACACCTCTTGAGCAGATGGTGAATTTATTTTTTTTCTTTCAGGAGTCATTTTTTCCTTTCAGCTGTGCTCTTTAAGCAGGATGGAGGGCTGCTACTGCTGCAGTCTGTGTGTAGGTGTCTCTTTTGGTACAAGTAGAGGCAGCCATACAGGGTTCTCTACCCCAGCAGTGGAATAAGGAAGGATAGAAGCTTTTTCTGCCCCCAGCAAGAGTGTTACTTTGATGTTACGAATGTAATGACAAATCCTGACCAATAGTCTTGATCCATGTGTTTTAAGCACTGGAGTTACAGTGGGGAGGGGTAAAGGGCTGTGAGGGCTGTCAGGCTGTCTGGGGTAGAGGTGAGGGGGGAGTGTGGCACCAGGAGGGATGGGGGACATTTTGCTTCAGGGAGTCTGTGTGAGTGTATCAAAGCTGATCTATTTGACAAAGATCAGAGGATCTCCCAAATGATGTGTTTCCATGCGCAGGGGCCATTGGGGGTTCCTGGGGCCAAGGGGAATTCCAAATTTTTAACTTTTAGTTTGTCTGATGGCCGTAGACACATTTGTAGATTTTGCTAAAAAGATGGCCGACTTCCGGTGTCAAAATGGCCGACTTCCGAAGCCTAATTTGTAGTGTTCGCTAAAAAGACGGCCAACTTCCGGTGACAAAATGGCCGACTTCCGGAGACTCATTTGTAGTTTTCGATAAAAAACGGCCAACTTCCGGTGACAAAATGGCCGACTTCCGTAGACTCATTTGTAGTTTTCGCTAAAAAGACGGCCAACTTCCGGTGACAAAATGGCCGACTTCCGGAGACTCATTTGTAGTTTTCCGCTAAAAAGATGGCCGACTTCCGGTGACAAAATGGCCGACTTCCGGAGACTCATTTGTAGTTTTTCGCTAGAAAGATGGCCGACTTCCGGTAACAAAATGGCCGACTTCCGGAGACTCATTTGTAGTTTTTCGCTAAAAAGATGGCCGGCTTCCGGTGACAAAATGGCCGACTTCCGGAGACTCATTTGTAGTTTTCCGCTGAAAAGATGGCCGACTTCCGGTGTCAAAATGGCCGACTTCCGGAGACTCATTTGTAGTTTTCCGCTAAAAAGATGGCCGACTTCCGGTGCAAAATGGCCGACTTCCGGAGACTCATTTGTAGTTTTCCGCTAAAAAGATGGCCGACTTCCGGTGTCAAAATGGCCGACTTCCGGAGACTCATTTGTAGTTTTCCGCTAAAAAGATGGCCGACTTCCGGTGACAAAATGGCCGACTTCCGGAGACTCATTTGTAGTTTTCCGCTAAAAAGATGGCCGACTTCCGGTGACAAAATGGCCGACTTCCGGAGACTCATTTGTAGTTTTCCGCTAAAAAGATGGCCGACTTCCGGTGACAAAATGGCCGACTTCCGGAGACTCATTTGTAGTTTTCCGCTGAAAAGATGGCCGACTTCCGGTGACAAAATGGCCGACTTCCGGAGACTCATTTGTAGTTTTCCGCTAAAAAGATGGCCGACTTCCGGTGTCAAAATGGCCGACTTCCGGAGACTCATTTGTAGTTTTCTGCTAAAAAGATGGCCGACTTCCGGTGACAAAATGGCCGACTTCCGGAGACTCATTTGTAGTTTTCCGCTAAAAAGATGGCCGGCTTCCGGTGACAAAATGGCCGACTTCCGGAGACTCATTTGTAGTTTTCCGCTAAAAAGATGGGCGACTTCCGGTGACAAAATGGCCGACTTCCGGAGACTCATTTGTAGTTTTTCGCTAAAAAGATGGCCGACTTCCGGTGACAAAATGGCCGACTTCCGGAGACTCATTTGTAGTTTTTCGCTAGAAAGATGCCCGACTGCCGGTCAATGGTTTTGTGTCTTCTTATATTCAGTGCTCGGCAGCGTGCATCGGGGTGTTCAATTCTTAGCACACGTCGCACTGTCTGGTTTTTGGAGACAGCGCATCTGACACGGAGGACCAATCTTAACCCTGTTATGTGAGGTAACAAGGGAAAAGTGTGAGTTTGCAGAAGTGAACAGCAGGGTGATTTGGAATTGACAGAAGAGGTTTAACTAAAGGTTTTGGATTTCTGATCCTCACAAATGAGGAGAAGAGGTCTCAAACATATCTGTAAACAGATAGTTTAGACAAGTTAGTTACACAGAAAATTACCAGAAGCAGAAAATAACTACACTTTGAGAGTTATTAGTGTTATAAATGACTGGGACTCAATATTCTGTTAATAGTTTAATTTAATTAATCAAATTGCAATAAGCAAAACAGCTCTGGGTGCGTGGGCAGTCTCCGCTCCACTCACACGCACGCCGTATAGTTTAATCTTTTATCTTATGCATCTTATCTTAATGCATATTCATATCTATTCTAATACATATTCATGACTATTCTAGGAATAGGCTGGGTTATGTTTATTAGTTCTTGGAAGAGGCAGGCCTTCAAAGGCGCATGCCCACTTTATCTCTGAGGGTCTTTTTTACCCCCGTCTGGTGGTCGTTGGAAGAAGTCAGTGTCTGCCTCAGTTTCCCTGCTCGTTACCCTTCAATTCCGCACATGCGCTCCTTCAGTCTTTCCTGTGCAACACTCTGCAGTCAGCAGTAAAACTACCTTAAATTGCAAGGCTATGTGGTGAGCAGCAAAATCAGCTTAGATTAGCACAACAGGATGTACATTGTAGTGTTTTCAGGGTACAGAAAATGTGCATGTCTTGTTTCTTGTTCCCCTAAGCCTTGTAGTTACAGAAAGAACAGTTATATTTCATTCTAATGAATGCCTACGTTTGCATATTTCACAATGTTGAATACAGATATATTATTAGTACTCTCAAAGTTGGGTTAGCAAACACTTTATAATTATTTAACATGAATTCACAAACACATATATTACATTAGCACGTTTTTGGGCCGTGCTAGAACTAGAACAACTCACAATAGGACATAAAGTGGCTCTGCCTGCCATAATTCCTATCATGCAATGGGTCAAATGTATTCAAGATAGAGCCAAAGTGGGAGGCTATGGTGTGCCTGCCTTCCACTAGCAGCTAGCCACTGCCCCCCATGAGTAATCAAGAACTAAACCCTGATTTTGCACCCAAAAATAAATCTTTAATGAGGTTTGAAAAAACCTTGGATCTAGTAACTCATCCTAAGACAGAGCACATTTGGTTTACTAGGAGATTAGCTAAGTATATAGGAGGAAAAAGGCTTGTTAAAGCAGTAGCTTACCCCCCCCCCCCATTCTGAGAAATTTTTTTGAAACCATGAGAGAGTGCAAAAGCAGCAAATATGCTGAATTGTCAGGGCAGATATTTTAGGTAACTACCAGTAAGATGTCTAGGGGAGATAGTTTACATAGCCTACAATCTGCGACTTGGGTCCCAGCCAGGCCCTGGTTTCAGTTGTTATGGGGCAGAAGACCAGATGTTTTCACATTAAGAAAAGTGCAATTTCTCCAGACTAGCAGCAACAGGATACTCAAAAAACTGGACCCTTTCTGGGGTCCTCACCTACAAGAGGATGCACCATGTACGTTTTCCCAACTGCTGGGAAGGGTTCTCCGTGTCCTCATAACAACCAGGGCTCCCCAGCAACCACAGATCCAGACAAGGTCGAATCATTACGGCAATCGGCGACACATCTTTCTTACTCGCTATCGCTGCGTGTGTGTAGTAACAATTTGATGAGTTGCTGTGTTTTGCTTTGACTTTGCTATTGCACTTCAGTTTTGTTGTTTGTTTCTGCACTTGTTCTCTTATAATTGAATACATCAGTAAATACAAACTAACTTCTTTATTTGGGTGCCTGTGTCTTTTGGGCTGACCCCACCCATTTGGCAAAATATCATATTAAGTAGCAGACCTGTATAGACCTCAGGACACTCTCAACTGTCATTGAAATCTAGTAAAACCGTTGCCACATGAAACACTAGGGACAGACTAATAGAGTTGAAAAGCAGCGCAGCAAGCCCCTCCCCCCTTGAGAGTCAGATAAGTCCACAGGTCATGGAGCTGGCAAAATGAAAGCTGAATTTCAGGAACCAGAGTTCCATATGGAGACAAGGAAGCAAATGGATCCATCTATTTGGAGATGGCAGCAAACCATCAGAACTTTACGTGCAGACGGAACAACCAGTGAAATCAAAGGCACATGCAGAAGAGCCAAGAGACCAATCACCCTGGGGTAAGATGCTTTTTAAACCAACCCTTTATACAACAGGTCGAGTGCACATCATGCAGACAGGTAGCGAGGTATTAAAAGGCAGAGATAAAATACACCAGCTCTGGGGCAGAAGGAGAGTAAGAACTCTGCTTTATTGCCAGGGGCACAGACCACATCCAGCCACATCTAGGGTCCTATCAGAGCCCTCTCATTCAGGGCACCGCTCCTTATGAGACCATCCTCACAATGCCCCACACCCTTTGATCTCTGTGTCACTCTTTTTAGCTCTCTTACTGAGACAGAATCCTTCTTCAGGCTCTCTTTGCACCCCAGAACCCTTCCTTTATTTGTTGTGATCCTAGATGTCTGTTCAGTCACTCAGCCCCTGAGGGCATCCATACATCAACTGAACAAATCCATTTTTTCCTCGTGTCCCAGGGCTGCCTTTTACCTCTCTCGTAGCACCCTTCTGCCACCATCACTCCTCTGGAGGCCAACCTCACACCCCCTTGTGTCCTGGTCTGGGCCAGGATAAAGGTGATTTTCTGTTTTGTACTTTTGCTTTTAGCTAAGTCTCTTGTAAGTAGTTGCACTTGCTGAAATTGACAGCAAGTTTCTCAGACATTGTGTGCTTCTTCTAGAACTGATAACACTCGATGTTTATAGGTACTGCTAGAGACTGGTATGCAGAGCCAAGGCCACTGCTCAGCTCTGAGGAAAACTTTGACCCTCCAGAAGGAAGAAAGAGGTCCCACCTGCAGCCCTCCTTTGGGGAGGAACGGACAAGATAGATGCCAGAAGTGACCACAGAGAGTGTTCCATCCCACACACGTCATACTCGGTATAAATTTGAGGCATCACAAGGGCCAAGCCAGATTTCCTGCTTCCAGCTTCCATCTGCCTGCCCTTCCTGCCTTTCCTGCTTCCCTTCCTTCCCCCAGCATCCTGGAAGGATTCCGTCCGTTCTTCTGCTTGTGCTCATGATCTGTGCCAGCCCATATCTGTGTGTTCCTGCCTCCAGTTCCCGACTGCTCCTGACTCTGGGAGTCCAGGACTTTCCCAGGGCTACCCTGCAGCCTCGGTGGTGACGTGAGAGTTCTTGGGGAAAAGGGGGAAGGCACGTGGTTTCCATTTTCCTGTTTATTTGTATATATTTAGTAATTTTTTCCTATTTATCATTACTGTTTCATTAAAGTTATGCAGTTTAGTTTCCAACCCATGAGTCTCTCTCCCTTATTCTCTCTTCTTTCTTTATCAAGGAGGAGTGTGAGATTAATAGAGAGCATCTGTTATGTGGTTTAATTGCCAGGCCAGTGTTAAACCGTGACACCTTGCTGGCGTCTCACAGCCGTCTTCTGGCTCTGTTGCACATTTTACACCTTTTTCGCTCCACAAGAACCTCTTCTGAAACCGTCTGTCATTTGGTTCCCAACATCCCAGGGACACCTGTACGTTATTCAAATTCCCTCCAGACTGCTGCTTGTACCCCTCAGCTTTCTTCAGTGTCTTTGATCCAAAAATGACCCCTCTAACAGAACAGTGCCTTCCAGGTTGCCTTTAGTATGTTTTTAGCTTTGTTGCAGAGCTCTCACCACTCTGAGTCTTTCAGGGGACTTTTTGAGTCCATATCTGTGACCCACCCCACTTGTTCTTTCCTCCTTTCTGTCTAATCCAAGCCTCCAACAACCTTTACTCTGTTAACATTCTCTAGGGGTTGAATTCTTACCTGGTCATGTTGCTGAAGCAACAAAAAGAGAGAAAAAAACCCAAAATTCCTCAGCCAGCATCATAGACCTCTGCTTGTCCTGTAAACTGAAGAAAGGGGAGAAACTGACTGCTTCTCCTCTGGCTGCTTTTATACTTTGTGGTAATTGCTACCTCCCCTTTCTCAGGGGATTGTGGGAACAGCTGTGGGCGGTGCCTGTGGTATATAAGCCACAGCCTTTGGCTAGGGGCTTCAGTCAGCTCCTGGGCTTCTCTGAAGTTAGAGCTTTCCTTCTCCTGTAGCTGAGGGCAGCTATGGAGCCATTTGGACTGATCAAGAAGACTCTTCAAGGTAAGAACTTTAGAACCATTTAAAGATAGTGCTCTTTATAGCAAGAATATGGTTGCATGCAAGCATCTGTGCTTGTCATGTAAACTGAAGATGAAAGAAAAAACTGATGGCTTCTCCCCTGGCTGGTTTTATACCTTGTGGTAATTGCCACTTCCCATTTCCTAGGGGATTGTGGGAGAGGCTGTGGGTGGTGCTTGTGGTATATAAGCCACAGCCTTTGGCTAGGGGCTTCAGTCAGCTCCTGGGCTTCTCTGAGGTCAGAGCTCTCCTGCTCCTGTAGCTGAGGGCAGCTGTTGCGCTGTCTGGGCTGTTTGCGAAGACTCTTCAAGGAAAGAACTTTAGAACCACTTCAAGATAACGTTCTTTATAGCAAGGATATGGTTGCATGCAAGCATCTGTGCTTGTCATGTAAACTGAAGATAAAAGAAAAAACTGATGGCTTCTCCCCTGGCTGGTTTTATACCTTGTGGTAATTGCCACTTCCCATTTCCTAGGGGATTGTGGGAGAGGCTGTGGGTGGTGCTTGTGGTATATAAGCCACAGCCTTTGGCTAGGGGCTTCAGTCAGCTCCTGGGCTTCTCTGAGGTCAGAGCTCTCCTGCTCCTGTAGCTGAGGGCAGCTGTTGCGCTGTCTGGGCTCTTTGAGAAGACTCTTCAAGGTAAGAACTTTAGAACCACCAAAAGGTAGAGCTCTTTATAGCAAGAATATGGTTGCATGCATGTTTTTTTTTTTTTTTAATTGCAGTTGTTGATGAGGAAGCTTAGAACTGCAGAAACATGCTCATCAGCCACCATGGTTTTGTTACTGGACATAAATTTAGACCCACAGCCCTCTGAAAGCTAAGTACAGGAAGTTGGTTGCAGAGGGGCTGAGGCTTGGAGTTGCAGGAGGGGTTTTGACGATGGCATCTGGGTGACGGCTGTCTATAATCAGCCCCCTTTGAGTGGGCGAATAGAGTGTGATACTTTCCAGCACAATGCTAGGGTGGGCAGGGCAGCTCCAGCCTTGGCGTGTGGGGTTGTGTATTTTATGTTGTCTGTCTTTGTCTTGGAGCTTCCTCAGGCCTTGATGGTCTTCTGTGTCCTCACAGAGCAAGTCTTGCATCTTGGGCATCATCCCTGCAAAGCCTTTCCTGATCAGCACGGTGCTAATCAGCAGCATCTTCTGTACGACAAGTCAAAATTACAGATCGGTCTCTTGACTTGGAAGTTTCTTGATGATTGTCTTCTGCAATGTCATTCTTAATTGCATTGTCATCTGATCTCTGTCCATCCAGTTTCCCTGAGGGGGACTCATTCCCCACATCCTTGCATCCTCAGGTCTTGAAGGCGGCTTCTCAGGCATCTGTCGCTTCATTCCCTCGTTTTGCCGACGCATCGCTGTAGGTCTTATTGCCCAAAAGTCTTGGATTCCAGAGTCCCACATCTTGCTGCCAGTTATATCTTGAGTTCAAGTCTTGTGACTCACATGGCTGTGTCTTGGGTCAGTCTGTGCATGTGAGTGTTTGGCTTGGAGCTGCCCTGCCTGCTGTGAAGGATCAGGGGCCACGGGAAGCGCCAAAACCTGACCGACTCGGTGTTGTGTGGCGGTCCGGTAACTTGCGTAATCCTGTTTTTCAGATCGCACAAGTCAAGGATGAGCAAGAACTGGATGGAGGAGGAGACAAGGGAAGCAGCCGAAGGTTGGTCAGGGTGTGCAGTTGGTGGGAATCTGTCTCTCTTGGCTATCTGACCACAGTATGGTTTGTTGTCCTTTTGAAGGCGGAAGCAGTGAATGAAGCGGGATACGGACACCGGAGGTGGCTGTGACAAGGTGAGCCAAAGCTGTTGGGCTGGAGGAGCAGTTACTTCTCGGGTGTTGTATTGTTGGTTAGTCATGAGCATCCCCTGTTTGTGTTTTTTTTTCTTTTTCAGGTGCCCTCGTAACCTCCTTGTGGCACCCCAAAGAGATGGCAGGCAGATGGGTGAGGGGCAAAGGTAATGGAGCAGGAGAGGGATGTCACAGTGGCCTGGATGTTGTTGGAGGCAATATCTCAGCGTGTGCCTTTTTCTTTGACTTTTGCAGGTGTTGCACACAGTGCCGGTGTGACAAGGCCATGTCTCGAGGAACAGTTGGAGAAGGTGAGATGGCTGTGCACAGAGTTGTTCACATATTTTATGTCAACTCGGTTAAATGTTTCCCCTTTTTTTGCAGGCGGTGTGCATCCTACCTTTGGGAACGGATGACCATTGAAGGTGAGGTGTTAGAGAGCGGGTTCATGCAGCTTGTGGTGATTGATCAGCAGAACAGTAACTCTCTCTCTCTCTTGTTCTTTTAGGTGCCCAAAGCAGTGGTGGAGACAGGATTGAGCTCTGGATCAGGAAGGGGAGAAGAATGCTGTGGGACTCTTCTGAGGCCTCTTCTTTGTAGTGTAAGTGTTTGTAGATGGCTGAAGCAGTCCTAACTGGTGACATGGAATCTGATTTTTTCCTTTTTTTTTTTCTTCTGATTGCAGATGATGAACAGGAACATGTATACTGAAGCAACATGCCTGTCAGACGATGTGGTGTTTGCTGCTGGACATAGATTCAGAACCCCAGCTCTCAGAAAGATAAGTTGAGGGACTGAATCGTCGAGGGGTTGAGGTTGGGAGTTGCCGGAGGGATTTTGAAGTTGCTTTCTGGGAGAGGGCTGTCTGGGAGTAGCTCCCTTTGCGTGCCTAAGCGGAGCAAGTTAGTTTCTGGCACAATGCTAGCGTGGGCAGGGCAGCTCCAGCCTCGGTGTCTGGGGTTGTGTGTTTTGTGTCATCCATCTTTGTTGTCTCAGGCCTTGACGGTCCTCTGTGTCCTCAGAGAGCAAGTCCCGCATCTTGGGCATCATCCCTGCAAAGCCTTTCCTGATCATCATGGTGCTGGTCAGCAGCGTCTTCTTCTTGCATGACAAATGCAAACCGTAGATTGGTCTTTCCTCTTGGAAGTTTCTTGACGGTCATCTTCTGAAACATCATTGCCACTTGCATCGGCATCTCTGGTCATAGATTTTTCTTGGATCAGGAATCGATCCCCACGTCCTCGTGTCCTCAGGTCTTGAAGTCCGTGCTTTTGGCATCCATCGCTTCATTTCCTAGCTTCGCAGTCACAGCGGGTGACTGTGGGTCTTCTTGCCAAGCAGTCTTGGATGCCGGAGATGTGCTTCTTGCTTGGTATTCTTTTGACATGGTCTCATGGTTTGCAGGGTTGTGTCTTGTTTCTTTGAGTGTTTGGCTTGGAGCTGCCCTGCCTGTAGTTGTAGGGTCAGGGGTTGTTGGAAGGGTGCTAAAGGGAATCTTCCAGGTGTTGAGTAGCATTTCAGTGACTTGCGTAATCCTGTTTTTCAGATCCCTCAAGTCAAGGATGAGGATGAAATGCATGGAGGAGGAGACAAGGGAACCAGCTGAAGGTTAGTCAGGGTGTGCAGTTGGTGGGAATCTGTCTCTCTTGGCTTCCTGACCACATTATGGTTTGTCCTTTTGAAGGCGGAAGCGGCTAGCGAAGCGGGATACGGACACCGGAGGTGGCTGTGACAAGGTGAGCCAAAGCTGCTGGGCTGGAGGAGCAGTTACTTCTTGGGTGTTGTATTGTCGGTTAGTCATGAGCATCCCCTGTTTGTGTTTTTTTTCTTTTTCAGGTGCCCTCGTAACCTCCTTGTGGCACCCCAAAGAGATGGCAGGCAGATGGGTGAGGGGCAAAGGTAATGGAGCAGGAGAGGGATGTCACAGTGGCCTGGGTGTTGTTGGAGGCAATATCTCAGCGTGTGCCTTTTTCTTTGACTTTTGCAGGTGTTGCACACAGTGCTGGTGTGACAAGGCCATGTCTTGAGGAACAGTTGGAGAAGGTGAGATGGCTGTGCACAGAGTTGTTCACATATTTTATGTCAACTCGGTTAAATGTTTCCCCTTTTTTTGCAGGCGGTGTGCATCCTACCTTTGGGAACGGATGACCATTGAAGGTGAGGTGTTAGAGAGGGGGTTCATGCAGCTTGTGGTTGATCAGCAGAACAGTAACTCTCTCTCTCTCTCTTGTTCTTTTAGGTGCCCAAAGCAGTGGTGGAGACAGGATTGAGCTCTGGATCAGGAAGGGGAGAAGAATGCTGTGGGACTCTTCTGAGGCCTCTTCTTTGTAGTGTAAGTGTTTGTAGATGGCTGAAGCAGTCCTAACTGGTGACATGGAATCTGATTTTTTCCTTTTTTTTTTTTTCTTCTGATTGCAGATGATGAACAGGAACATGTATACTGAAGCAACATGCCTGTCAGACGATGTGGTGTTTGCTGCTGGACATAGATTCAGAACCCCAGCTCTCAGAAAGATAAGTTGAGGGACTGAATCGTCGAGGGGTTGAGGTTGGGAGTTGCCGGAGGGATTTTGAAGTTGCTTTCTGGGAGAGGGCTGTCTGGGAGTAGCTCCCTTTGCGTGCCTAAGCGGAGCAAGTTAGTTTCTGGCACAATGCTAGCGTGGGCAGGGCAGCTCCAGCCTCGGTGTCTGGGGTTGTGTGTTTTGTGTCATCCATCTTTGTTGTCTCAGGCCTTGACGATCCTCTGTGTCCTCAGAGAGCAAGTCCCGCATCTTGGGCATCATCCCTGCAAAGCCTTTCCTGATCATCATGGTGCTGGTCAGCAGCGTCTTTTTCTTGCGTGACAAATGCAAACTGTAGATTGGTCTTTCCTCTTGGAAGTTTCTTGATGGTCATCTTCTGGAACATCATTGCCACTTGCATCGGCATCTCTGGTCATAGATTTTTCTTGGATCAGGACTCGATCCCCACGTCCTCGTGTCCTCAGGTCTTGAAGTCCATGCTTTTGGCATCCATTGCTTCATTTCCTAGCTTTGCAGTCACAGTGGGTGACTGTGGGTCTTCTTGCCAAGCAGTCTTGGATGCCGGAGATGTGCTTCTTGCTTGGTGTTCTTTTGACATGGTCTCATGGTTTGCAGGGTTGTGTCTTGTTTCTTTGTGTGTTTGGCTTGGAGCTGCCCTGCCTGTAGTTGTAGGGTCAGGGTTTGTTGGAAGGGTGCTAAAGGGTATCTTCCAGGTGTTGAGTATCATTTCAGTGATTTGTGTAATCCTGTTTTTCAGATCCCACAAGTCAAGGATTAGCAAGAACTGGATGGAGGAGGCGAAGACAAGGGCAACAGCTTAAGGTTAGTCTGTGTTTGGTGTTGGTGGGGATGTGCTTTCAATATTTATAAGTATCTCTGAGATTAGTTTATTTCTTTCAGACGCAGAATTCCAGGACATGGCATCAAAAGCAGAGGAGGTACGTTGCTGAATGTCATAACAAGGCTTGGTAAAGTCTGTCAGAGGGCAGGTGGATGTAGTTGCTCTATGAGTAGCACTAATGGATTTTTTTTCCTTATCTTGCAAAGGTGTGTAGAGCAGGTGATTCATCTCAATGGGACCAGAAATTTGGAAGGTGAGTGCTGTGAAATTGACTGCTGGAAGTGTTAAATGTTATGAGTATTATTCATGTAAAAAACATTACCTGTGTGTTTCTTTCAGGTGGTGTCTTGGAATCCAGTTCATACTAACCTGCCTGAGGGGCATCAGGTGAAGGATTGAGGTAAAGGAGATTGAGCAATTCTTTGGGAGGGTTTTGTTAGAAGTAGCAGTATATTACAAATTGCCTTTCTCTTTTCAGGTGCCATGAACAGCCATTGAGATGTCAGGAAGTACACCCATCAGCTGCCTAGGAAGGTGAGATTCTAGTAAGCTGTTTCAGTGAGCAAGATCAAATTCCTTGACTGCTCATTAAAGCATTTTCCTTTGTTTTTGCAGATGCTGTCCTGGCCATTGTTGGACTTGGCTGAGCCTTTGAGGTGAGGTGGAGTGGTCGCAACAATGAGGATCATTTTAAGGAGCACAACAGTAATTTTGTCTCTTGCTCTTCTAGGTGACAGAAGCACGGTGTCTCCGAGGAGTGTGTTGACTGAGGACGGCGTGCTGTTGGAGCAGTCGGTGCCGGTAGAAAGGACGCCATAGGATTCTGCGTGGTTTATTGAGAACCATCTTTGGGGAGAGCATCTGAACCTGCGCCTTTTCATCCTGCAAGCTGTGTTTCCATGACAGCGCTATGTTGTATTTCATCTGTGCATCCTTCCGGGTTTCAGTCTCAAAGCCCATCAGGTAACCAATCTCTTTATCAGGTGTTTGATTTTGTAGGGCTCTGTATCTGTTGTGTTTGGTAGTATACTGAATTTGTACTGTAGGTCTCCAGGTATACATTGTATGCGTGACTAGTTCTCAGTGTCTTGCAATGCTTTGTATTTGAATTTCTGTGGCTTCGTGGTGGGCTAGGTGCTGTGGCTTCATTGCGTCCTTGTGTTTCTGTATTAGAGCATCTACTGCATTGTACGGTATGGCTCATGTTGGTGTCGCGCCGTACTTGCCCTGGTGTCGCGCCGTACTTGCCCTGGTGTCGCGCCGTACTTGCCCTGGTGTCTGAGTTGTTACTCTATTTTTTTACTCATGTGCACCAAGATAATCTGTATTAGTGTCTGTGGTTCCATTGGTGTTTTCCATGTGTGGTTGTATTGTTCTGTGAAGCCTTATCTGTGTCTTAGGGTGGCTTTGTTACAGCTTGTACTGTATTAAATTACAATGCCCTACATTTGACTGCTTGAGTTTTTATTGCACTGTATTGCTATGCAATGTACTGGGGTTTGAATCTGTATTCTACTACATTTGCCTGTATGGGGCTGTATTAGTGTGCCCGTGAGCCTATAGCATTGTAGGGGACTAGCAACATGAGTGGGTGTTGCTATGTATGACTGTACTCAAATATGCATTGCAGACTATTTGTGTCTATCTGCCTATGTTGCACTGCATTTTTGGTAGTATTTTCCCTTGTGTAGGTTTGTATTTTCCTATGTATTGTATTGCTGTTCAATGGTTATTGTACTTCATATTGTACTTCAGTATTCCCTTGTAACTGGATACTGCATTGCAACTGATAATGCATGTGAATATGTACTCCATTGTATTTTGGTTTGCATTTGTGCAGTGCCTTGTATTTGAGTCTTGTATTTGTGTTTGCACTTGACTATCTGTTTTTACTTGCCTGTATTCCTCTGTAGTGCAGTTAGTTTACTTTGTGTTGCCTTGTAGAAGGATTAATTTTGAGTAGCTTTTTATTTGAATATGTGTTTGTACTGCCTTACTTATTGTTTGTTTGACTTTGTACAGCCCTACTTTAGAGTGGTAGATTTAGTCTGTAGTGTCTGGTCTGCCTTTGTGATGCCTTGTAGGTCAATCCTAATTTGAGTCTGTGCTCAAATTAAATTGAGTTTGTGTAGTTATAGTATTTGAGTGAGTCATTAACATATTTGCCTGTAAGTAATGGAAGTTTGAGTAGAAGTCTGTAATGCCTTCTTTGTCTGTCTTTGACTGTGTATAGTCTTGAATATTTGTTTATCTCCCTGTTGGACTCTGTCCTTGAATATTGTATTTTCAATAATTGTTTTTGACTGCATTGAGTGTACTTGTGTGTGTAATGTGATGGAACTGGCTCTAATTGACTGAGTATAGCATTGTAACCATCTAATGGTATGCATTGCCATTGCATGTGTATTGATTTGTAATGATGTATGTGTATTGCCTTGAAACTGACTGTGTATGGCCTTGTAGTGATGTACTCGAAGCTTGGACCTGGGTGTGGGTAGCCTTGTAGCTGGGTCTGAGTAGCCTTGCAGTGATGTACTTGAAGCTTGCAACTGGGTGTGGTTAGCCTTGGACCTGGGTGTGGGTAGCCTTGCAGTGATGTACTTGAAGCTTGCAACTGGGTGTGGTTAGCCTTGGACCTGGGTGTGGGTAGCCTTGCAGTGATGTACTTGAAGCTTGAAACTGAGTGTGGTTAGCCTTGGACCTGGGTGTGGGTAGCCTTTTGCAAATGCGTATCGCTTTGTCATGATGTACTTGTCTCCAAAATCTGTGTCTATTGCCCTGTACTGCTACACTTTTGTATTGCTTAGTACTGTTGTACTTGTATTGCCTTAACTGAGTGCCTATTGCCTTGCAGTGATGTGCTTGTATTGTGTTGTACCTGAGTATTGCCTTGTACCTGAGCGTGTGTAATGCTGTACTTGTATTGCCTTAATTGTGTCTGTTGCTTTGTACTCAAATGTCTATTGCCTTGAACTTGAATGTCTATTGCCCGGTACTGCTGTTCTTGTATTGCCCTGAACTCGAATGTGTATTGCCCTGAACTCGAATGTGTATTGCCCTGAACTTCGAATGTGTATTGCCCTGAAGTGTTGTACTTCTATTGCCCTGAAGTGTTGTACTTCTATTGCCCTGAAGTGTTGTACTTCTATTGCCCTGAAGTGTTGTACTTCTATTGCCTTGAAGTGTTGTACTTCTATTGCCCTGAACTCAAATGTGTATTGCCCTGAACTGTTGTACTTGTATTGCCCTGAACTCAAATGTCTATTGCCCTAAACTGTTGTACTTGTATTGCCCTGTACTTGTGTGTGTATTGCCCTGAACTGTTGTACTTGTATTGCCTTAACTCAAATGTGTATTGCCTTGTACTTGAATGTACA
Source organism: Archilochus colubris (assembly GCA_023079485.1). Taxonomy (NCBI): domain Eukaryota; kingdom Metazoa; phylum Chordata; class Aves; order Apodiformes; family Trochilidae; genus Archilochus; species Archilochus colubris. The sequence continues at coordinate 91,761 of CM041103.1, read as the reverse complement.
TTGCCTTGAACTGTTGAACTTGTATTGCCTTGAACTTTTGTACTTGTATTGCCTTGAACTTTTGTGCTTGTATTGCCTTGTACTCGAATGTGCATTGCCAACTGTTGTACTTGTATTGCCTTGAACTGTTGTACTTGTATTGCCTTGAACTGTTGTACTTGTATTGCCTTGTACTTGAATGTGCATTGCCTTGAACTGTTGTACTTGTATTGCCTTGAACTGTTGTACTTGTATTGCCTTGAACTGTTGTACTTGTATTGCCTTGAACTGTTGTACTTGTATTGCCTTGTACTCGAATGTGCATTGCCTTGTACTGTTGTACTTGTTTTGCCTTGTACTCGAATGTGCATTGCCTTGAACTGTTGTACTTGTTTTGCCTTGTACTCGAATGTGCATTGCCTTGTACTGTTGTACTTGTATTGCCTTGAACTGTTGTACTTGTATTGCCTTGAACTGTTGTACTTGTATTGCATGAACTATTTGTACTTATTGCCTTGTACTTGAATGTGCATTGCCTTGAACTGTTGTACTTGTATTGCCTTGAACTTGAATTTGTATTGCCTTGAACTGTTGAACTTGTATTGCCTTGAACTGTTGTACTTGTATTGCCTTGAACTTTTGTACTTGTATTGCCTTGTACTTGAATGTGCATTGCCTTGTACTGTTGTACTTGTATTGCCTTGTACTCAATATGTATTGCCACTGTTAGTACTTGTATTGCCTTGAACTGTTGTACTTGTATTGCCTTGAACTGTTGTACTTGTATTGCCTTGAACTGTTGTACTTGTATTGCCTTGAACTGTTGTACTTGTATTGCCTTGTACTCGAATGTGCATTGCCTTGTACTCTTGTACTTCTATTACCTTACTTTTCCCGAATGCATCATGCCCAACTATTATACTGTATCCACTGCCTTGAACTGTTGTACTTATTGCCTTGTACTTGAATGTGCATTATATGCCCAGCCTGTTGTACCATTTCATTGACTGTTTGTAGTATTGCCTTGTATCGAATGTGCATTCTTTGCTTGTACTGTTGTACTTAGCATGCCTTGTAGATATTATTACTTTCATTGTACTTGTTTATGTGCAGATATGCATTGCCTTGTACTGTTGTGCCCAGCGCTGCCTTGACAGTTGTCACCCATGTTGCCTTGTACTTAGATGTGTCGTATTGCCTTAAACTGTTGTCGCCTGTGCCTTGAACTCTTGTACTTGTATTGCCTTGTACTCAGATGTGCATTACCCATGCCATATTGTCGTACATATTATATGTAACTTTTGCCATGTGTGCCTTGCACTCAGGCTGTCATTGCCTTGTACTGTTGTACTTGTTTACCTTGCCGCCCATGCATGAACTGTTGTACTTGTATTGCCTTGAACTGTTGTACTTGTATTATAGAACTACATTATGCCTTATTTTACCTTGTCTCAAAATAACATTACCTTGTACTATTGTATACATATTCTGCCAAGACTTTTGTGCTATTACCTGCCGAATGCATGTCTCACTGTTGCTGTTTTATATACTCAGTGTGCATGCCTTGAACTGTTATGTACAGCCATTGCCTTGAACTGTTGTACTTGTATTGCCTTGTGCCAGATAATAAATGCATCTAGAACTGTTAATACTTATGTGCCTTGAACACTGTTATTACTTATGTACCTTATTACTCGAATGTGCATTGCCTTGAACTGTTGTACTTGTATTGCCTTGAACTCGAATGTGCATTGCCTTGAACTGTTGTACTTGTATTGCCTTGAACTGTTGTACTTGTATTGCCTTGTACTCGAATGTGCATTGCCTTGAACTGTTGTACTTGTTTTGCCTTGTACTCGAATGTGCATTGCCTTGAACTGTTGTACTTGTATTGCCTCCCAACAACCCACAACAACCATGAACAGTTGTACCTTAATGCCTTGTACTCGAATGTGCTATTACCTCTGAACTGTGCACTTGTTACCTTGAACTCTTGTACTTGTATTGCCACTTGTACTCAAATATGCATTACAACCACTGTTATTACTTATACTTACTTGCAACTTTTGTGCTTGTATTAACCCTTGCACTCAAATGTGCATGCCTTGTATATTATACTTGTATTGCCTGTACTTGTATTGCCTTGAACTGTTGTACTTGTATTGCCTTGTACTCGAATGTGCATTGCCTTGAACTGTTGTACTTGTATTGCCTTGAACTGTTGTACTTGTATTGCCTTGTACTTGAATGTGTATTGCCTTGAACTGTTGTACTTGTATTGCCTTGAACTGTTGTACTTGTATTGCCTTGTACTTGAATGTGCATTGCCTTGAACTGTTGTACTTGTATTGCCTTGTACTATGTGATTGCCTTGAACTGTTGTACTTGTATTGCCTTGAACTGTTGTACTTGTATTGCCTTGTACTCGAATGTGCATTGCCTTGAACTGTTGTACTTGTATTGCCTTGAACTTGTCTTGTATTGCCTTGTACTCGAATGTGTATTGCCTTGAACTGTTGTACTTGTATTGCCTTGTACTCGAATGTGCATTGCCTTGAACTGTTGTACTTGTATTGCCTTGAACTGTTGTACTTGTATTGCCTTGTACTCGAATGTGCATTGCCTTGAACTGTTGTACTTGTATTGCCTTGAACTGTTGTACTTGTATTGCCTTGAACTGTTGTACTTGTATTGCCTTGTACTCGATTGTGCAATGCCTTGTACTCGAATATGTATTGCCTTGTACTGTTGTACTTGTTATGCCCTGTACTTGAATATGTATTGCCTTGTACTGCTGTACTTGTATTGCCTTGTAATGTGTTGATTTTTGTTTTTAATATAGTTCTTAGTTATTACTCTGTAGTTGTAGCTTCAGGTTCTTGCAAGGGTAGATGGTTTAGTTTTTGTGGGCTAGCTTGCTTGTATCATAGTGGTTTAGGTGTAGCTAGTGCTTGTACATTGTGTGTTGAGGTAACAATTGTTTCCTTTTCAGGTACTTAAAAAAAATACTTAGAATAAAAAAGCCCCAGCTGGGGGATTTTTTTTTTGCTCCCCCAGCTGGGGTTTTTTTTCCCGGGTCCCGGTCGGTCTGTGAGGCGATGTTCATCGCCTATGTTTGGATCCAGAAAGACCTGGGACCTGGGTTTTGGCAGGCAGGATGATTTAGGAGGCTCCCAGGAGCAACATTCCTGAGGAGTGTGGTGGATGAAGGGTGTAGGTGGATAGAAGCAGAGGAAGTGTAGTTGGTATCTGAGAGCTGGTAGTGGCTTGTGCAGTAGTGCAATGAGGGTTGAGGAATTTTATTGGCAGTGTTAGGTAATAAGAGATTTTGGTGGTAGGTCTTGTCTGTGTGTGTAGAGATGACAACTTTTTCCCTTTCAGGTACTTAAAAAAAACAAACTTAGAATAAAAAAACCCCAGCTGGGGGATTTTTTTTTGCTCCCCCAGCTGGGTTTTTTTTTCCCGGGTCCCGGTCGGTCTGTGAGGCGATGTTCATCGCCTATGTTTGGATCCAGAAAGACCTGGGACCTGGGTTTTGGCAGGCAGGGTGATTTAGGAGGCCTCCAGGAGCACAGCTCCTGGGGAGCATTGTGGATTCATGGCAGAAGTGGGTGCCAATGATAGTAAAACGTAATTGGGATCTTTGCAGGAGAGGGCTGCATAGGTGTTGTGTCAGAGGGGTAGTTTGGAGAATTGGAAGGTAACACAGAGAATGTAAGTCAGGCAGATGTTGTGCATGGTCCTTAGTTTTATCTGTAAGTCATTTGTTTAGAGAAAGTAATTGTAAAGATGTATTAGGTGTCTGGAACAAATGGGAGCTAGTATAAAAAGGCATTTTTCCTGCTTTTGTGTACTGTGTCATTATTTCCTTGCTTAGGGACCAATAAAACTTGAATAAAGCTGTGTTTTGCCTTGCTGTGTCTTGTGTCATTGTTTCCTTGGTTAGGTACCAATAAAACTTGAACAAAGCTGTGTTTTGCCTTGCTGTGTCTAATGTCATTGTTTCCTTGGTTAGGGACCAATAAAACTTGAATAAAGCTGTGTTTTGCCTTGCTGCGTCTCATGTCATTGTTTCCTTGGTTAGGGACCAATAAAACTTGAATAAAGCTGTGTTTTGCCTTGCTGCGTCTCATGTCATTGTTTCCTTGGTTAGGGACCAATAAAACTTGAATAAAGCTGTGTTTTGCCTTGCTGTGTCCTGTATCATTATTTTTTAAGGTAGGTTTTGTATGTTGTGTCTTTGTAGTGACTGGATTGGCTGTGTATGTCTGTCTCGGTGTGCCTGTGTATGTCTGTGTCAAATCCTATTTGTCTCTCTCTTGTCTGAGTTGGCCAACTCATTCTCTACTGTCCACTTTGTTCTTGTCTTTCCCTCTTCTACTGCCTCTTTCTGTCTCCTACTGTCTTTCTCATTATCTCTTATATTGTCTTTCTCTCTTGTACTTCTTTCTCTTGTACTTTCTTCTTCCTCTTTCTCTATTTTCTCTTTCTCTCCTATTTTCTCTTTCTCTCCTATTTTCCTTTCTCTTTCTCTCCTATTTTCTCTTTCTCTTTCTCTCCTATTTTCTCTTTCTCTCCTATTTTCTCTTTCTCTCCTATTTTCTCTTTCTCTTTCTCTCCTATTTTCTCTTTCTCTTTCTCTCCTATTTTCTCTTTCTCTCCTATTTTCTCTTTCTCTCCTATTTTCTCTCTCTTTCTCTCCTATTTTCTCTTTCTCTTCTCTCTCCTATTTTCTCTTTCTCTCTCTTTCTCTCTCCTATTTTCTCTTTCTCTCCTATTTTCTCTTTCTCTCCTATTTTCTCTTTCTCTCCTATTTTCTCTTTCTCTCCTATTTTCTCTCTCTCCTATTTTCTCTTTCTCTCCTATTTTCTTTCTCTTTCTCTCCTATTTTCTTTCTCTTTCTCTCCTATTTTCTTTCTCTTTCTCTCCTATTTTCTCTTTCTCTCCTATTTTCTCTTTCTCTCCTATTTTCTTTCTCTTTCTCTCCTATTTTCTTTCTCTTTCTCTCCTATTTTCTTTCTCTTTCTCTCCTATTTTCTTTCTCTTTCTCTCCTATTTTCTCTTTCTCTTTCTCTCCTATTTTCTCTTTCTCTCCCTCTCCTATTTTCTCTTTCTCTCCCTCTCCTATTTTCTCTTTCTCTCCCTCTCCTATTTTCTCTTTCTCTTTCTCTCCTATTTTCTCTTTCTCTTTCTCTCCTATTTTCTCTTTCTCTTTCTCTCCTATTTTCTCTTTCTCTTTCTCTCCTATTTTCTCTCTCTTTCTCTCCTATTTTCTCTTTCTCTCCTATTTTCTCTTTCTCTTTCTCTCTCTCTCTCCTATTTTCTCTTTCTCTCTTTCTCTCTCCTATTTTCTCTTTCTCTCTCTTTCTCTATTTTCTCTTTCTCTCTCTTTCTCTCTCCTACTTTCTCTTTCTCTCTCTTTCTCTCTCCTATTTTCTCTTTCTCTCTCTCTTCTACTTTCTCTTTCTCTCTCCTACTTTCTCTTTCTCTCTCTTTCTCTTTCTCTCTTCTACTTTCTCTTTCTCTCTTCTACTTTCTCTTTCTCTCTTCTACTTTCTCTTTCTCTCTTCTACTTTCTCTTTCTCTCTTCTACTTTCTCTTTCTCTCTTCTACTTTCTCTTTCTCTCTTCTACTTTCTCTTTCTCTTCTACTTTCTCTTTCTCTCTTCTACTTTCTCTTTCTCTCTTCTACTTTCTCTTTCTCTCTTCTACTTTCTCTTTCTCTCTTCTACTTTCTCTTTCTCTCTTCTACTTTCTCTTTCTCTCTTCTACTTTCTCTTTCTCTCTTCTACTTTCTCTTTCTCTCTTCTACTTTCTCTTTCTCTCTTCTACTTTCTCTTTCTCTCTTCTACTTTCTCTTTCTCTCTTCTACTTTCTCTTTCTCTCTTCTACTTTCTCTTTCTCTCTTCTACTTTCTCTTTCTCTCTTCTACTTTCTCTTTCTCTCTTCTACTTTCTCTTTCTCTCTTCTAC
>CM041103.1:56093-83211 GCA_023079485.1 Archilochus colubris | reverse complement strand
GTAGGGGAGAGGGCTGTCTGGGAGCGGCCCCCTTTGGGTGGGTGAAGGGAACAGGTTCCTTTTCCGGTGCGATTCCAGCACGGGCAGGGCAGCTCCAGCCTCGGCGTGTGGGGTTGTGGGTTTTGTGTTTGTCCGTCTTTGTTGTCTTAGAGCTTCTCAGGCCTTGATGGTCCTCTGTGTCGTCACAGAGCAGAGTGCCTCCATCTTAAGGCATCATCCTGGAAAGCCTTTCCTGCTCAACCGCGGTGCTCATCAGCAGCGATGTTATTCCCCAGCGAGTCTAAATCGCGGATCGGTCTCTTGACTTGGAAGTTTCTTGATTGTCGTCTTCTGCGATGTCATCCTCCATTGCGTTGTCACCTGATCTCTGTCCATCCAGTTTCCCTGAGGCGGACTCGTTCCCCGCATCCTTGCGTCCTCAGGTCTGGAAGGCGACTTCTCGGGCTTCCGTCGCTTCATTCCCTCGCTCTGCAGACGCATCGCTGTATTTCTTATGGCCCAAAAGTCTTGGATTCCAGAGTCCCTCAAAGGGCAAGTGATATTGAACGTCATCCCCACGGTGTGGAACACATTTAGTCATCATCATCCTAGTGCCACCTGGATCCTTTTTTTCTTGCATCTTGCGGATTTCTTGATGGGCATCTTTTGTACTCTTCTTTATGAACGAATGAGCATCTCTGGTCACAAGTTTTCCACATTTGCAACCTTGTCTCTGCAAAGGGCAAGTGATATTGAACATCATCCCCACGGTGTGGGACACAGTCATCATCATCATAGTGCCACCTGGATCCTTCTTTTCTTGCATCTTGCAGATTTCTTGATGGGAATCTTTTGTACTCTTCTTTATGAATGAATGAGCATCTCTGGTCATAAGTTTTCCACATTTGCAACCTTGTCTCTGCGTCGTTAGGTCTTGCTGCTAGTCTTCTTGCACATGCGGTATGTTATTTTGAAGAGTAATTATTGTTAATAAGCAGTGTTCTGTTATACTTCATGTCACCGTTGGGCCTTCTTGCCTCACCCTTGCATCCCTGTAGATCTTCTTGTCCAACTTCTTAGAGCCCAGAGTAACTTCTTGTTGAGAGTTTTCTCTTAATGTTGAATCTTGTATTTTGCAGTGGTGTGTCTTGGGTTGGTCTGTGTTTGTTTGGTCTGGAGCTGCTGTGCCCAGAGTGTAGAGTTGGGGATATTGAAGATCTTTAAGGGCCTCTGGTGATGTTTGTCCGCCTTGAGTTTTTAGGCCACAATTTTACAGCGATCTTAGGTTGAGCAGCCATAGTCAGGCTGGGTGGGCAGTTGCTTTGATGGTGTTTGCAGGTGATGGGACCCTCATGAGAGGGTTTTTCTGTGCTGTGCTGGAGATTGACCTTCTCAGTAGTTAACAATTGTATGTGTATGGGCTTAAAGTTTTGGGGCTGTGTTTATTAATGGCTTGAGGGTAGTAGTACTCCAGATGGGGTTCCTAACTAGGATGGAGATGTCTGGAATTGTCTGTCCATTGTTCAGCATTCCAGTGACTTGTGTAATAGTTTCTTTCAGATGCAAAGGACAAATACGCGATTGTAAGAAGAAGTGAGGGAGCAGAGAGCGGTCAGGTCAGTCCGTGTGTAGTGTTGGAGAGATTGTGCTTCTGGTAGCTACCTGATTACAGTGTGTGTTTAATGCATTTTGAAGGCAGAATCAGTAAGCAAAGTGGGACAGTGACTGAAGGTGATTGGGGTGAAGTGAGTGATGACTAGTGGGACTAAAGAGCAGTTATTTTTCAGGTGTGTGTTGTTGAAGTTAGAAGCATCAGTTGATGTTTATAGGTTCTATTGTAGCCACCGTGTGACAATAAGAAAATTGCAGAGGCTGGATATGCAAATTGCCAAGGTAAAGGAGTAAGAGATGGGAGCTGTTGCAGGCAAGGGTGCTCTTTGAGGCAGCTTCTTGGTACGTTCCTTTTGGTTTTTGCCAATATTGTAAGCAGGCTCCCTGGGACAAAGCTGCTGACTATAGCAAGTAGTTCAAGGTAAGGTCAGTGTCAAAGAGCAGAGAATAATGTGGCTACTCAGTGAAGCTGTTACTTTTTTGCATGAACTTTGTAGGCCACTTTTGGGTTTGGATGAGCATTTGAGGTGAGCTGGGGTAGTAGTGAGGATGACCATGGAGCTGGTGACTTCCTTTAAGTATAACAGGCCTTTTGTTTCTTAGTGTAGCTTGGGTTCCACAAATCATGAGACATGCAGTATCTTGCATTGAATGGGTACAGAGCAGGTGAGGGGAAGCCCAGGGTGCTTATCACAGAATTAGCTCTATTAGATAAGACCTTCAAGCTCATAGAGTCCAACCATTAACCGACCACTGAGAAGAATTTAAGCCATATCCTTAAGTGGTATTTCTGTATGTCTCTAGGCTTTTCTTTAGGCATCATGAGTGCTTCAATGGATGGTGAAGGAGGTTGTTGCAGAAGAGGTCTGTCAACCCATAGGATTCTTCTGGATGTTTCCTGCTGGTACTCTGCTTTGTGGAAGATGAAGTCGAGCCTGGTGATTGTAGAAATATACCAGTTACCTGATGTGCCTTTTCTTGATGAAGGAATCTGATCACTGGCCTGCTGCAAGCTAAGCTGGGAGACCAGGAACAACTGACCTTCAGCATGAATATTGATATAAGATGGGAAGAGAGAGTCCAAAGCAGAAATGCCTCTCATTCAAAGATGTTGCATTTTGAAAACTCCTCATCAGAGCAGATCCCCAGAGTGTGTGGAAATCACCAGCAACAAGACTCTTTCCTCCTTCAAAAAAAACGAGAATGTAATTCTCAAGATGGAAGCACAGCCCATCTTTCTCAAGTTGATGGTGTTTCTGGTTTTGTGTTTCTCAGCTGCAGTAGCTGAGATGATGATGAAAATGCATTCCTCTGCACGTTTTGGTACATCCAGATTTATTAACAAATCAGAGTCCTTTTTGATAACCTTATATACTGCAGCACTGGGGATTTGTTTGACTCCTGCAGTTTTACCCTCCTTTCTCTCCATCATCCTTCAAAAATTAAAGCCTAAGAGTTATTGTAGAAGAGAGTGGATCAGGCCAAGCTGTTTGTGTGAATTTACTTTATGTAGAATTAAGACTTGTAATATGCTAATGAATTTATATTCATCATTATTAAGAATTCAGGGTTTAACTGAGAAAGAAGCTAACAAAAAAGCTGCTTTTTCCCATACACAGCAGCTGAGACATGTCATTTTCCTACTAGAACAATGTAACCAATACAAGGTCCTAACGGGATTAACTTCTAGTTTGGAAATAATTGAGTATAAGTCTTTTCTTCTGTAACTCTTTTCTTAAAACAAGTCTTGTTCATAAGAACAAGTCTTGTTCTTATTCAGGTGTCAGCTGGACTACAAAGGATGTGAACATCTGCACCAGGAGAACATAAAGATATCACCATCAACGGATAAGAAAATTATAGCTGGGGTCTGATATCACCTTGTAACAATATAATGAAGTCAGCAAGAACTGAACTGAGAAAGTAGTAATATTGTAACCTCCCCTTTTACTGTATAAATACCCTAACCCCTTTTCCTTTAAGCCTCGGAACTCTTTGTTCGGCGCAAGCTGGGAGTTCCCCGGATCCAAAAATAAATACCTTTGCTGTTTCAAGACTCAAAACTCTGTCTCTAAACACTTTTGTTTGGTGTTTTTCGGCTTCCTTATCACAGATTTTTTTGTATCATAACTGTAATAAAAACTTAGTTGTATAAACTACAAACTGCATTGTTTAGATGGTAACCGTAATGCTTTTGATCTCATTACCTAGTTTAGTTAATTATCTATTCTAAATCTTTGCACAGAGAGACAGCTGGATGCTGCAGGTATCTTATGCTGGTGTTTTGCTGGAGTGCTCTGAAGTAGTATGTTTCTGTCTCCCTCTAAACGGGATATTTCCCTGGTGGTTTGGTAGCATCTCCTTTGGGTAGCTCTCCGTCCCGGTTGTGTAACACACAAAAAATTCCTGGTCAAATTATCCCCGTGTTTGAGATAGAAAATGTAATGGTATCAGTTAACAGTTGTACAAATTACATGAATGCAGAAAGGAAGATCAATAGTTGTCTATAGAAGTATTTAAATAGGATGTGTGTCAACATGTGGACACTTCTTGAGCAGATGGTGAATTAATTTTTTTTCTTTCAGGAGTCATTTTTTCGTTTCATGTGTGCTGTCTAAGCAGGATGCAGGGCCCCTACTGCTGGAGTGTGTGTGTAGGTGTGTCTTCTGGTACAAGTACAGGCACCATACAGGGTTCTCTACCTCAGCAGTGCAATAAAGAAGGATGGAAGCTTTTCTGCCTCCCAGCAAGAGTGTTACTTTGATCCTACGAATATAATGATAAATCCTGCCCAGTAGTCTTCATCCATGTGTTTTAAGCACTGGAGTTACATTGGGGAGGGGTAAAGGGCTGTGAGGCTTTCTGCGGTAGAGGTGAGGGGGGCGTGTGGAACCAGGAGGGATGGGTGACATTTTGCTCCAGGGAGTATGTGTCAGTGTATCAAAGCTGATCTCTAGGTCAAAGCAGATATTACATGTGTAAATGGGTATTTAAATGCTTGCTGGCTTTCTGCCAGATACCAGTCCTCCAGCACCTGGAAACAGCCTATGAAGCCGCCAAACCTTCTGTCTTTTGGACCTTTAGAAACCAGATGTCCCCCATTACTCAGGTGAACTCTGTTCTTTTTTGTCCTCCTGTAACTCGAAGCAGCCAGGCAGTCAGCTGCTCTGTTCTCTCTTTTGGTCCTCCACCATCAAGGTAAGGTGGGGCTTAATGGAGAAGAGGTAACGCGGAAATTCTGATTGGACGTAAGTTCATTTTTCACCATGTGGACAGTAAAAGCTTGGAATGGTGTCCCAGGAGAACTGGTAGATTTCCCCCCCGTTGTAGAAAGTGTTAAGACATGGCATCCATAGTACTAGGTAGAGATGCTCTTTCAGGGCCTCTTCCAATATGACTGATTAAATGAATCTATGAAGTAAGAGAGAAAATTGAGAGGTTTTGGCAAAGATCAGAGGATCTCCCAAATGGTGTGTTTCCATGTGCAGGGGCCATTGGGGGTTCCTGGGGCCAAGGGGAATTCCAAATTTTTAACTTTTAGTTTGCCTAGTTGCTGGAGACTGATTTTAGTTTTCTTGCTAAAAGGGCCGCCTTCCAGTGCCAAAATAGCTGACTTCCGGGGACTCATTTGTAGTTTTTCGCTAAAAAGATGGCCCAGTTCCGGTAGCAATATGGCTGAGTTCCGGAGACTCATTTGTAGTTTTTCGCTAAAACAATGCCCGACTGCTGGTCAATGGTTTTGTATCTTCTTACATTCAGTGCGCGGCAGTGTGTATTGGGGTCTTCAGTTCTTTGCACCCGTCACACTCTTTGGTTTTTGGAGACAGCGCATCTGACATGTAGGACCCATCCTAACCCTGTATGTCAGGTAACAAGGGAAAAGTGTGAGTTTGCAGAAGTGAACAGCAGGGTGATTTGGAATTGACAGAAGAGGCTTAACAAAAGGTTTTGGATTTGTGATTCTCACAAATAAGGACAAGAGGTCTCAAACATATCTGTAAACAGATAGTTTAGACAAGTGCGTTACACAGAACTTGGAGCCCTGGGGACAAAATTACCAGAAGCAGAAAATACAATTTGAGAGATATTAGTGTTATAAATGACTGGGACTCAATATTCTGTTAATAGTTTAATTTAATTAATAAAATTGCAATAGGCAAAACAGCGCTGGGTGTGTGGGGAGTCTCCGCTCCACTCACACACACGCCGTAGAGTTTAATCTTTTATATTCCATATCTATTCTAATACATATTCATGACTGTTCAGGGAATAGTCTGGATTATGTTTATTAGTTCTTGGAAGAGGTGGGTCTTCCAAGGCACATGCCCACTTTATCCCTGGGGGTCTTTTTGACCCCCATCTGTTGGTCGTTGGATGAAGTCAGTATCTGCCCCGATTTCCCCTCTCGTTAGCCTTCAATTCCGCCCATGCGCTCCTTTGCTCTTTCCTGTGCAACACTCTGCAGTCAGCAGTAAAACCCCCTTAAATTGCAACGCTATGTGGTGAGCAGCACAATCAGGTTAGATTAGCACAACAGGGTGTACACTGTAGTGTTTTCAGGGTACAGAAACTGTGGATGTCTTGTCTCTTGTTCCCCTAAGCCTTGTAGTTACAGAAAGACCAGTTATTTAATTCTAACAAGTTACTACGTTTGCATATTTCACAGTGTTGAATACAGATATATTATTAGTACTCTCAAAGTTGGGTTAGCAAACACTTTATAATTATTTAATGTGAATTCCCAAACACATATGTTAAATTAGCATGTTTTTGGGCTGTGCTGGAACTAGAACAACTCACAAGAGGACATAAAGCTGCTCTGTCTGCCATAATTGCTATCATGCTATGGGTCACATATATTCAAGATAGACCCAAAGGTGGAGGCTACAGTGTGCCTGCCTTCCACTAGCAGCTATCCACTGCCCCCCTGAGTAATCTAGAACTAAACCCTGATTTTTCACTCAAAAACAAATATTTAATGAGGTTTGAAAAAACCTTGGATCTATTAACTCATCCTGAGACAGAGCACATTCACATTTGGTTTAGTGGAAGATCAGCTAAGTATGTAGGAGGAAAATGGCTTGTGAAAGCAGGACCTTATTCTCCCCATTCTGAGACATTTTTTTGAAACCATGAGAGAATGCAAAAGCAGCCAATATGCTGAATTGTCTGGCCAGGTATTTTAGATAACCACCAGTAAGATGTCTAGGAAAGATAGTTTACATAGCCCTATGATCTGCGACTTTGGCTCAGCCAGGCCCTGGTTTCAGTCGTTATGGGGCAGAAGACCAGATGTTTTCACATTACGAGAAGTGCAATTGCTCCGGACTACCAGCAACGGGATACTCGAAAAACTGGACCCTTTCTGGGGTCCTCACCTACAAGAGGATGCACCGTGTAGGATTTTCCAAGTGCTGTAAATGGTTCTCCGTGTCCTCATAACCACCAGGGCTCCCCCGCAACCACAAATCCAGACAAAGTAGAATCATTACGGAAGTCGGCAACACATCTTTCTTACTTGCTATCGCTGCGTGTGTATAGTAACAATTACATGAGCTGCTGTGTTTTGCTTTGACTTTGTTATTGCACTTCAGTTTTGTTGTTTGTTTCTGCACTTGTTCCCTTATAATTTAATACATCAGTAAATACAAACTAACTTCTTCATTTGGGTGCCTGTGTCTTTTGGGCTGACCCCACCCATTTGGCAAAATATCATATTCAGTAGCAGACCTGTATAGACCTCAGGACACTCTCAACTGTCATTGAAATCCAGTAAAACCATTGCCATATGAACCACTAAGGACAGACTAATAGACTTCAAAAGCAGTGCAGCAAGCCCCTCCCCGCTTGAGAGTCAGATAAGTCCACAGGACATGGAGCTGGCAAAATGAAAGCTGAATTTCAGGAACCAGAGTTCCCTATGGAGATCAGGCAGCAAATGGATCCATCTATTTGGCGATGGCAGCAAACCATCAGAACTTCAGGTGCAGACGAAACAATCAGGGAAATCAAAGGCACATGCAGAAGAGCCAAGAGACCAATCACCCTGGGGTAAGATGCATTTTAAACCAACCCTTTATATAACAGGTCAAATGCACATCATGTGGACAAGTAGTGAGGTATTAAAAGGCAGAGATAAAATTCACCAGCTCTGGGGCCGAAGGAGAGTAAGAACTCTGCTTTATTGCCAGGGGCACAGACCACATCCAGCCACACCTACGGTCCTCTCCAAATAAGCATTCAGAAAGAGATGGGGGTCCAGCCTCCCCTTCAAGACTCTGCCAGAGGGTCTTCCCAGACTTTTCTTCAACATTATTGCCTACCAGAGCCCTCTCATTCAGGGCACCGCTCCTTATGAGATCATCCTCACAATGCCCCACACCCTTTGATCTCTGTGGTGCTCTTTTTAGTTCTCTTACTGAGACAGAATCCTTCTTCAGGCTCTCTTTGCACCCCAGAACCCTTCCTTTATTTGTTGTGATCCTAGATGTCTGTTCAGTCACTCAGCCCCTGAGGGCATCCATACATCACCTGAACAAATCCATTTTTTCCTCGTGTACCAGAGCTGCCTTTTACCTCTCTCGTAGCACCCTTCTGCCACCATTACTCCTCTGGAGGCCTACCTCACACCCCCTTGTGTCCTGGTCTTGGCCAGGATAAAGGTCATTTTCTGTTTTGTACTTTTGCTTTTAGCTAAGTCTCTTGTAAGTAGTTTGCACTTGCTGAAATTGACAGCAAGTTTCTCAGACATTGTGTGCTTCTTCTAGGACTGATAACACTCGATGTTTATAGGTACTGCTAGAGACTGGTATGCAGAGGCAAGGCCACTGCTCAGCTCTGTAGTGGGAGGAGTCATTCTTGCTCCTGAACCTCAACAAGCTGCTGGTCTTTTCCAGGACTCCAGCCACCACACAGCGCTTCCAGGGTAGAAGTGTAGCGGGATGAGCCTTTCTTGCTCCAGAGGCTTGATGAGCTGCTGGCCTCTCCATGCCTTGCACCAGAGTGAGCTTCCTCTGTGGGTGTGTGTCCCACCTTTATTGGCCCCCTGGTAATAGGGGGCCTGCCCTAACCAGGCACAGGTGGACTTACACCCACTCTTTGGAAACCTGAGGCACCTGGTTTATCTTGTTTCTCTACACAGCTCTGAGGAAAACTTTGACCCTCCAGAAGGAACAAAGAGGTCCCACCTGCCGCCCTCCTTTGGGGAGGAACAGACAAGAGAGATGCCAGCAGTGACCCCACACAGTGTTCCATCCCATACAGCTCCTACTCGGTATCAATTGGAGGCATCACGAGGGCCAAGCCAGATTTCCTGTTTCCAGCTTCCATCTGCCTGCCCTTCCTGCCTTTCCTGCTTCCCTTTCTCCCCCCGGCATCCTGGAAGGAATCCATCCGTTCTTCTGCCTATGCTCCTGATCAGTGCCAGCCCATAGCTGTGTGTGTTCCTGCCTCCAGCTCCCGACTCCTCCTGACTCTGGGAGTCCAGGACTTTCCCAGGGCTGCCCTGCAGCCTCGGTGGGGACGTGAGAGTTTTTGGGGAAAAGGGGGAAGGTACGTGGTTTCAATTTTCCTGTTTATTTGTATATATTTTGTAATTTTTTCCTATTTATCATTACTGTTTCATTAAAGTTATGCAGTTTAGTTTCCAACCCATTAGTCTCTCTCCCTTAATTCTCTATTCTTTCTTTATCAAGGAGGAGAGCAATATTAATAGAGAGCATCTGTTATGTGGTTTAATTGCCAAGCCAGTGTTAAATCGTGACACCTTGCTGGCGTCCCACAGCCCTCTTCTGGCTCTGTTGCACATTTTACATCTTTTTTGCTCCACGAGAACCTCTTCTGAAACTGTCTGTCATTTGGTTCCCAACGTCCCAGGGACACCTGTACTTTATTCAAATTCCCTCCAGACTGCTGCTTGTGCCCCTCAGCTTTCTTCAGTGACTTTGATCCAAAAATGACCCCTCTAAAAGAACAGTGCCTTCCAGGTTGCCTTTAGTACACTTTTAGCTTTGTTGCAGAGCTCTCACTCCTCTGAGTCTTTCAGGGGACTTCTTGAGTCCATATCTGTGACCCACCCCACTTGTTCTTTCCTCCTTTCTGTCTAATCCAAGCCTCAAACAACATTTACTCTGTTAACATTCTCTAAGGGTTGAATTCTTACCTGGTCATGTTGCTAAAGCAGCAAAAAGAAAAAACCCAAAATTCTTCAGCCAGCGTCATAGACCTCTGCTTGTCCTGTAAATTGAAGAAAGGGGAGAAAACTGACTGCTTCTCCTCTGGCTGCTTTTATACCTTGTGGTAATTGCTACCTCCCCTTTCCCAGGGGATTGTGGGAGAGGCTGTGGGCGGTGCCTGTGGTATATAAACCACAGCCTTTGGCTAGGGGCTTCAGTCAGCTCCTGGGCTTCCCTGAAGTTAGAGCTCTTCTTCTCCTGTAGCTGAGGGCAGCTATGGAGCCATTTGGACTGATCAGGAAGACTCTTCAAGGTAAGAACTTTAGAACCACTTTAAGATAGTGCTTTTTATAGCAAGAATATGGTTGCATGCAAGCATCTGTGCTTGTCATGTAAACTGAAGATGAAAGAAAAAACTGAGGCAATCTGCCTTGGCTGGTTTTCTACGTTGTGGTAATTGCCACTTCCCCTTTCCTGGGGGATTGTGGGAGAGGCTGTGGGTGGTGCTTGTGGTATATAAGCCACAGCCTTTGGCTAGGGGCTTCAGTCAGCTCCTGGGCTTTTCTGAGGTCAGAGCTCTCTTGCTCCTGGAGCTGAGGGCAGCTGTTGGGCTGTTTGGGCTGTTTGAGAAGACTCTTTAAGGTAAGAACTTTAGAACCACCAAAAGATAATGCTCTTTATAGCAAGGATATGGTTGCATGCAAGTGTCTGTGCTTGTCAGGTAAACTGAAAATGAAAGAAAAAACTGAGGGCTTCTGCCCTGGCTGGTTTTCTACCTTGTGGTAATTGCCACTTCCCCTTTCCTAGGGGATTGTGGGAGAGGCTGTGGGTGGTGCTTGTGGTATATAAGCCACAGCCTTTGGCTAGAGGCTTCAGTCAGCTCCTGGGCTTCTCTGAGGTCAGAGCTCTCTTGCTTCTGGAGCTGAGGGCAGCTGTTGGGCTGTTTGGGCTGTTTGAGAAGACTCTTTAAGGTAAGAACTTTAGAACCACCAAAAGATAATGCTCTTTATAGCAAGGATATGGTTGCATGCAAGTGTCTGTGCTTGTCAGGTAAACTGAAAATGAAAGAAAAAACTGAGGGCTTCTGCCCTGGCTGGTTTTCTACCTTGTGGTAATTGCCACTTCCCCTTTCCTAGGGGATTGTGGGAGAGGCTGTGGGTGGTGCTTGTGGTATATAAGCCACAGCCTTTGGCTTGGGGCTTCAGTCAGCTCCTGGGCTTCTCTGAGGTCAGAGCTCTCTTGCTCCTGGAGCTGAGGGCAGCTGTTGAGCTGTCTGGGCTGTTTGAGAAGACTATTTAAGGTAAGAACTTTAGAACCACCAAAAGGTAGAGCTCTTTATAGCAAGAATATGGTAGCATGCATGTTTTGTTTTTTTTTTTTTTAATTGCAGTTGTTGATCAGGAAGCTTAGAACTGCAGAAACATGCTCGTCAGCCACTGTGGTTTTGTTACTGGACATAAATTTTGACCCACAGCCCTCTGAAAGCTAAGTACAGGAACTTGGTTGCAGAGGGGCCGAGGCTTTAGTTGCAGGAGGGGTTTTGATGATGGCATCTGGGTGATGGCTATATATAATCAGCCCCCTTTGAGTGGGCGAATAGAGTGTGATACTTTCCAGCATAATGCTAGGGTGGGCCGGGCAGCTCCAGCCTTGGTGTGTGGGGTTGTGTATTTTATGTTGTCTGTCTTTGTTGTCTTAGAGCTTCCTCAGGCCTTGATGGTCTTCTGTGTCGTCACAGAGCAAGTCCTGCATCTTGGGCATCATCCCTGGAAAGCCTTTCCTGATCAGCACGGTGCTGATCAGCACCATCTTCTGTATGATAAGTCAAAATTGCGATCCGTCTCTTGACTTGCAACTTTCTTGATGATTGTCTTTGGCAATGTCATTCTCACTTGCATTGTCATCTGATCTCTTTCCATCCAGTTTCCCTGAGGGGGACTCATTCCCCGCATCCTTGCATCCTCAGGTTTTGAAGGTGGCTTCTCAGGCATCCGTTGCTTCATTCCTTCGCTTTGCAGACGCATCGTTCTTGGTCTTATTGCCCATAAGTCTTGGATTCCAGACTCCCTCATCTTGCTGCGAGTTTTATCTTGAGTTCAAGTCTTGTGACTCACATGGCTGTGTATTGGGTCAGTCTGTGCTTGTGAGTGTTTGGCTTGGAGCTGCCCTGCCTGCTGTGAAAGATCAGGGGCCATGGGAAGTGTCAAAACCTGACTGACTCGGTGTTGTGCGGTGGGCCGGTAAGTTGCATAATCCTGTTTTTCAGATTCCACACATCAAGGATGAGGATGAAATGCATGGAGGAGGAAAGAAGGGAACCAGCTGAAGGTTAGTCAGGGTGTGCAGTTGGTGGGAATCTGTCTCTCTTGGCTTACTGACCACAGTATGGTTTGTTGTCCTTTTGAAGGTGGAAGAGGCGAGTGAAGCGGGATACGGACACCGGAGGTGGCTGTGACAAGGTGAGTCAAAGCTGGTGGGCTGGAGGAGCCGTTACTTCTCGGGTGTTGTGTTGTCGGTTAGTCATGAGCATCCCCTGTTTGTGTTTTTTTTCTTTTTCAGGTGCCCTCGTAACCTCATTGTGGCACCCCAAAGAGATGGCAGGCAGATGGGTGAGGGGCAAAGGTAATGGAGCGGGAGAGGGATGTCACAGTGGCCTGGATGTTGTTGGAGGCAATATCTCAGCGTGTGCCTTTCTCTTTGACTTTTGCAGGTGTTGCACACAGTGCTGGTGTGACCAGGCCTTGTCTTGAGGAACGTTTGGACAAGGTGAGGTAGCTGTGCACAGAGTTGTTCATGTATTTTATGTCAACTCGGTTAAATGTTTCCCCTTTTTTGCAGGTGGTGTCCATCCTACCTTTGGGAATGGATGACCATTGAAGGTGAGGTGTTAGAGAGGGGGTTCATGCAGCCTGTGGTGGTTGATCAGCAGAACAGTAACTCTCTCTCTCTCTCTCTTGTTCTTTTAGGTGCCCAAAGCAGTGGTGGAGACAGGATTGAGCTCTGGATCAGGAAGGGGAGAAGAATGCTCTTGGACTCTTCTGAGGCCTCTTCTTTGTAGTGTAAGTGTTCGTAGATGGCTGAAGCAGTCCTAACTGGTGACATGGACTCTGATTTCTTCCTTTTTTTTTTTTTCTTCTGATTGCAGATGATGAACAGGAACATGTGTACTGAAGCAACATGGCTGTCAGACGATGTGGTGTTTGCTGCTGGACATAGATTCAGAAGCCCAGCTCTTAGAAAGATAAGTTGAGGGACTGAATCGTGGAGGGGTTGAGAGTTGCCGGAGGGATTTTGAAGTTGCTCTCTGGGAGAGGGCTGTCTGGGAGTAGGTCCCTTTGCGTGCATAAGCGGAGCAAGTTATTTTCCGGCACGATGCTAGTGTGGGCAGGGCAGCTCCAGCCTCGGTGTCTGGGGTTGTGTGTTTTATGTCATCCATCTTTGTTGTCTCGGACCTTCCTCAGGCCTTGACGGTCCTCTGTGTCCTCGGAGAGCAAGTCCCGCATCTTGGGCATCATCCCTGCAAAGTCTTTCCTGATCAGCACGGTGCTGGTCAGCAGCGTCTTTTTCTTGCGTGACAAATGCAAACTGTAGATTGGTCTTTCTTCTTGGAAGTTTCTTGATGGTCATCTTCTGAAACATTATTGCCGCTTGCGTCGCCATCTCTGGTCATAGATTTTTTCTTGGATCAGGACTCGATCCCCACGTCCTCGTGTCCTCAGGTCTTGAAGTCCATGCTTTTGGCATCCATCGCTTCATTTCCTAGCTTTGCAGTCACAGTGGGTGACTGGGTCTACTTGCCAAGCAGTCTTGGATGCCGGAGATGTGCTTCTTGCTTGGTGTTCTTTTGAGATGGTCTCATGGTTTGTAGGGTTGTGTCTTGTTTCTTTGAGTGTTTGGCTTGGAGCTGCCCTGCCTGTAGTTGTAGGGTCAGGGTTTGTTGGAAGGGTGCTAAAGGGAATCTTCCAGGTGTTGAGTATCATTTCAGTGATTTGCATAATCCTGTTTTTCAGATTCCACACCATCAGGATGAGGATGATATGCATGGCGGAGGAGACAAGGGAACCAGCTGAAGGTTAGTCAGGGTGTGCAGTTGGTGGGAATCTGTCTCTCTTGGCTTACTGACCACAGTATGGTTTGTCCTTTTGAAGGCGGAAGAGGCGAGCGAAGCGGGATACGGACACCGGAGTTGGCTGTGACAAGGTGAGCCAAAGCTGGTGGGCTGGAGGAGCCGTTACTTCTTGGGTGTTGTGTTGTCGGTTAGTCATGAGCATCCCCTGTTTGTGTTTTTTTTCTTTTTCAGGTGCCCTCGTAACCTCATTGTGGCACCCTAAAGACATGGCAGGCAGATGGGTGAGGGGCAAAGGTAATGGAGCGGGAGAGGGATGTCACAGTGGCCTGGATGTTGTTGGAGGCAATATCTCAGCGTGTGCCTTTCTCTTTGACTTTTGCAGGTGTTGCACACAGTGCTGGTGTGACCAGGCCTTGTCTTGAGGAACGTTTGGACAAGGTGAGGTAGCTGTGCACAGAGTTGTTCATGTATTTTATGTCAACTCGGTTAAATGTTTCCCCTCTTTTTGCAGGTGGTGTCCATCCTACCTTTGGGAATGGATGACCATTGAAGGTGAGGTGTTAGAGAGGGGGTTCATGCAGCCTGTGGTGGTTGATCAGCAGAACAGTAACTCTCTCTCTCTCTCTCTTGTTCTTTTAGGTGCCCAAAGCAGTGGTGGAGACAGGATTGAGCTCTGGATCAGGAAGGGGAGAAGAATGCTCTTGGACTCTTCTGAGGCCTCTTCTTTGTAGTGTAAGTGTTCGTAGATGGCTGAAGCAGTCCTAACTGGTGACATGGACTCTGATTTCTTCCTTTTTTTTTTTTTCTTCTGATTGCAGATGATGAACAGGAACATGTGTACTGAAGCAACATGGCTGTCA
Source organism: Archilochus colubris (assembly GCA_023079485.1). NCBI lineage: Eukaryota > Metazoa > Chordata > Aves > Apodiformes > Trochilidae > Archilochus > Archilochus colubris. The sequence continues at coordinate 68,518 of CM041103.1, read as the reverse complement.
GACGATGTGGTGTTTGCTGCTGGACATAGATTCAGAACCCCAGCTCTCAGAAAGATAAGTTGAGGGACTGAATGGTCAAGGGGTTGAGAGTTGCCGGAGGGATTTTGAAGTTGCTCTCTGGGAGAGGGCTGTCTGGGAGTAGGTCCCTTTGCGTGCATAAGCGGAGCAAGTTATTTTCTGGCACGATGCTAGTGTGGGCAGGGCAGCTCCAGCCTCGGTGTCTGGGGTTGTGTGTTTTATGTCATCCATCTTTGTTGTCTCGGACCTTCCTCAGGCCTTGACGGTCCTCTGTGTCCTCAGAGAGCAAGTCCCGCATCTTGGGCATCATCCCTGCAAAGCCTTTCCTGATCAGCATGGTGCTGGTCAGCAGCGTCTTTTTCTTGCGTGACAAATGCAAACTGTAGATTGGTCTTTCTTCTTGGAAGTTTCTTGATGGTCATCTTCTGAAACATCATTGCCACTTGCCTCGGCATCTCTGGTCATAGATTTTTCTTGGATCAGGACTCGATCCCCATGTCCTCGTGTCCCCAGGTCTTGAAGTCCATGCTTTTGGCATCCATTGCTTCATTTCCTAGCTTTGCAGTCACAGTGGGTGACTGTGGGTCTTCTTGCCAAGCAGTCTTGGATGCCGGAGATGTCCTTCTTGCTTGGTGTTCTTTTGACATGGTCTCATGGTTTGCAGGGTTGTGTCTTGTTTCTTTGTGTGTTTGGCTTGGAGCTGCCCTGCCTGTAGTTGTAGGGTCAGGGTTTGTTGGAAGGGTGCTAAGGTATCTTCCAGGTGTTGAGTATTATTTCAGTGATTTGTGTAATCCTGTTTTTCAGATCCCACAAGTCAAGGATTAGCAAGAACTGGATGGAGGAGGCGAAGACAAGGGCAACAGCTTAAGGTTAGTCTGTGTTTGGTGTTGGTGGGGATGTGCTTTCAATATTTATAAGTATCTCTGAGATTAGTTTATTTCTTTCAGATGCAGAATTCCAGGACATGGCATCAAAAGCAGAGGAGGTACGTTGCTGAATGTCATAACAAGGCTTGGTAAAGTCTGTCAGAGGGCAGGTGGATGTAGTTGCTCTATGAGTAGCACTAATGGATTTTTTTTCCTTATCTTCCAAAGGTGTGTAGAGCAGGTGATTCATCTCAATGGGACCAGAAATTTGGAAGGTGAGTGCTGTGAAATTGACTGCTGGAAGTGTTAAATGTTATGAGTATTATTCATGTGAAAAACATCACCTGTGTGTTTCTTTCAGGTGGTGTCTTGGAATCCAGTTCATACTAACCTGCCTGAGGGGCATCTGGTGAAGGATTGAGGTAAAGGAGATTGAGCAATTCTTTGGGAGGGTTTTGTTAGAAGTAGCAGTATATTACAAATTGCCTTTCTCTTTTCAGGTGCCATGAACAGCCATTGAGATGTCAGGAAGTACACCCATCAGCTGCCTAGGAAGGTGAGATTCTAGTAAGCTGTTTCAGTGAGCAAGATCAAATTCCTTGACTGCTCATTAAAGCATTTTCCTTTGTTTTTGCAGATGCTGTCCTGGCCATTGTTGGACTTGCTGAGCCTTTGAGGTGAGGTGGAGTGGTCGCAACAATGAGGATCATTTTAAGGAGCACAACAGTAATTTTGTCTCTTGCTCTTCTAGGTGACAGAAGCACGGTGTCTCCGAGGAGTGTGTTGACTGAGGACGGCGTGCTGTTGGAGCAGTCGGTGCCGGTAGAAAGGACGCCATAGGATTCTGCGTGGTTTATTGAGAACCATCTTCGGGGAGAGCATCTGAACCTGCGCCTTTTCATCCTGCAAGCTGTGTTTCCATGACAGCGCTATGTTGTATTTCATCTGTGCATCCTTCCGGGTTTCAGTCTCAAAGCCCATCAGGTAACCAATCTCTTTATCAGGTGTTTGATTTTGTAGGGCTCTGTATGTGTTGTCTTTGGTAGTATACTGAATTTGTACTGTAGGTCTCCAGGTATACATTGTATGTGTGACTAGTTCTCAGTGTCTTGCAATGCTTTGTATTTGAATTTCTGTGGCTTCGTGGTGGGCTAGGTGCTGTGGCTTCATTGCGTCCTTGTGTTTCTGTATTAGAGCATCTACTGCATTGTATGGTATGGCTCATGTTGGTGTCGCGCCGTACTTGCCCTGGTGTCGCGCCGTACTTGCCCTGGTGTCGCGCCGTACTTGCCCTGGTGTCGCGCCGTACTTGCCCTGGTGTCGCGCCGTGCTTGCCCTGGTGTCGCGCCGTGCTTGCCCTGGTGTCTGAGTTGTTACTCTATTTTTTTACTCATGTGCACCAAGATAATCTGTATTAGTGTCTGTGGTTCCATTGGTGTTTTCCATGTGTGGTTGTATTGTTCTGTGAAGCCTTATCTGTGTCTTAGGGTGGCTTTGTTACAGCTTGTACTGTATTAAATTACAATGCCCTACATTTGACTGCTTGAGTTTTTATTGCACTGTATTGCTATGCAATGTACTGGGGTTTGAATCTGTATTCTACTACATTTGCCTGTATGGGGCTGTATTAGTGTGCCCGTGAGCCTATAGCATTGTAGGGGACTAGCAACATGAGTGGGTGTTGCTATGTATGACTGTACTCAAATATGCATTGCAGACTATTTGTGTCTATCTGCCTATGTTGCACTGCATTTTTGGTAGTATTCTCCCTTGTGTAGGTTTGTATTTTCCTATGTATTGTATTGCTGTTCAATGGTTATTGTACTTCATATTGTACTTCAGTATTCCCTTGTAACTGGATACTGCATTGCAACTGATAATGCACGTGAATATGTACTGCATTGTATTTTGGTTTGCATTTGTGCACTGCCTTGTATTTGAGTCTTGTATTTGTGTTTGCACTTGACTATCTGTTGTTACTTGCCTGTATTCCTCTGTAGTGGAGTTAGTTTACTTTGTGTTGCCTTGTAGAAGGATTAATTTTGAGTAGCTTTTTATTTGAATATGTGTTTGTACTGCCTTACTTATTGTTTGTTTGACTTTGTACAGCCCTACTTTAGAGTGGTAGATTTAGTCTGTAGTGTCTGGTCTGCCTTTGTGATGCCTTGTAGTTCAATCCTAATTTGAGTCTGGGCTCAAATTAAATTGAGTTTGTGTAGTTATAGTATTTGAGTGAGTCATCAAAGTATTTGCCTGTAAGTAGTGGAAGTTTGAGTAGAAGTCTGTAATGCCTTCTTTGTCTGTCTTTGACTGTATAGTCTTGAATATTTGTTTATCTCCCTGTTGGACTTTGTCCTTGAATATTGTATTTTCAGTAATTGTTTTTGACTGCATTGAGTGTACTTGTGTGTGTAATGTGATGGAACTGGCTGTAATTGACTGAGTATAGCATTGTAACCATCTAATGGTATGCATTGCCATTGCATGTGTATTGATTTGTAATGATGTATGTGTATTGCCTTGAAACTGACTGTGTATGGCCTTGTAGTGATGTACTTGAAGTTTGGATCTGGGTGTGGGTAGCCTTGTAGCTGGGTCTGAGTAGCCTTGCAGTGATGTACTTGAAGCTTGCAACTGGGTGTGGTTAGCCTTGGACCTGGGTGTGGGTAGCCTTGTGGTGATGTACTTGAAGCTTGAAACTGAGTGTGGTTAGCCTTGGACCTGGGTGTGGGTAGCCTTGCAGTGACGTACTTGAAGCTTCCAACTTGGTGTGGGTAGCCTTGGATGTGGGTGTGCGTCGCCTTGCAAATGTGTATCGCTTTGTCATGATGTACTTGTCTCCAAAATCTGTGTCTATTGCCCTGTACTGCTACACTTTTGTATTGCTTAGTACTGTTGTACTTGTATTGCCTTAACTGAGTGCCTATTGCCTTGCAGTGATGTGCTTGTATTGTGTTGTACCTGAGTATTGCCTTGTACCTGAGCGTGTGTAATGCTGTACTTGTATTGCCTTAATTGTGTCTGTTGCTTTGTACTCAAATGTCTATTGCCTTGAACTTGAATGTCTATTGCCCGGTACTGCTGTTCTTGTATTGCCCTGAACTCGAATGTGTATTGCCCTGAACTCGAATGTGTATTGCCCTGAACTCGAATGTGTATTGCCTTGAAGTGTTGTACTTCTATTGCCTTGAAGTGTTGTACTTCTATTGCCTTGAAGTGTTGTACTTCTATTGCCTTGAAGTGTTGTACTTCTATTGCCTTGAAGTGTTGTACTTCTATTGCCCTGTAATTGAATGTGTATTGCCTTGAACTGTTGTACTTGCATTGCCCTGAACTCAAATGTCTATTGCTCTATACTGTTGTACTTGTATTGCCCTGTACTTGTGTGTGTATTGTCCTGAACTGTTGTACTTGTATTGGCTTGAACTCAAATGTGTATTGCCTTGTACTTGAATGTACATTGCCTTGAACTGTTGAACTTGTATTGCCTTGAACTGTTGAACTTGTATTGCCTTGAACTTTTGTGCTTGTATTGCCTTGTACTTGAATGTGCATTGCCTTGAACTTTTGTGCTTGTATTGCCTTGTACTCGAATGTGTATTGCCTTGAACTGTTGTACTTGTATTGCCTTGAACTGTTGTACTTGTATTACCTTGAACTGTTGTACTTGTATTGCCTTGAACTGTTGTACTTGTATTGCCTTGTATTTGAATGTGCATTGCCTTGTACTGTTGTACTTGTATTGCCTTGTACTCGAATGTGCATTGCCTTGTACTGTTGTACTTGTATTGCCTTGAACTGTTGTACTTGTATTGCCTTGAACTGTTGTACTTGTATTGCCTTGTACTCGAATGTGCATTGCCTTGAACTGTTGTACTTGTATTGCCTTGTACTCGAATGTGCATTGCCTTGAACTGTTGTACTTGTATTGCCTTGTACTCGAATGTGCATTGCCTTGTACTGTTGTACTTGTTTTGCCTTGTACTTGAATGTGCATTGCCTTGTACTGTTGTACTTGTATTGCCTTGAACTGTTGTACTTGTATTGCCTTGTACTCGAATGTGCATTGCCTTGAACTGTTGTACTTGTTTTGCCTTATACTTGAATGTGCATTGCCTTGTACTGTTGTACTTGTATTGCCTTGAACTTTTGTACTTGTATTGCCTTGTACTCGAATGTGCATTGCCTTGTACTGTTGTACTTGTTTTGCCTTGTACTAGAATGTGCATTGCCTTGTACTGTTGTACTTGTTTTGCCTTGAACTGTTGTACTTGTATTGCGTAGAACTGTTCTACTTGTATTGCCTTGTACTCGAATGTGGATTGCCTTGAACTCTTGTACTTCTATTGCCTTGTACTCGAATGTGCATTGCCTTGAACTGTTGTACTTGTATTGCCTTGAACTCGAATGTGCATTGCCTTGTACTGTTGTACTTGTTTTGCCTTGTACTTGAATGTGCATTGCCTTGTACTGTTGTACTTGTTTTGCCTTGAACTGTTGTACTTGTTTTGCCTTGAACTGTTGTACTTGTTTTGCCTTGAACTGTTGTACTTGTTTTGCCTTGAACTGTTGTACTTGTATTGCCTTGTACTTGAATGTGCATTGCCTTGAACTGTTGTACTTGTTTTGCCTTGAACTGTTGTACTTGTATTGCCTTGAACTGTTGTACTTGTATTGCCTTGAACTGTTGTACTTGTATTGCCTTGTACTTGAATGTGCATTGCCTTGTACTGTTGTACTTGTTTTGCCTTGTACTCGAATGTGCATTGCCTTGTACTGTTGTACTTGTTTTGCCTTGAACTGTTGTACTTGTATTGCGTAGAACTGTTCTACTTGTATTACCTTGTACTCGAATGTGGATTGCCTTGAACTCTTGTACTTCTATTGCCTTGTACTCGAATGTGCATTGCCTTGAACTGTTGTACTTGTATTGCCTTGTACTGTTGTACTTGTATTGCCTTGTACTCGAATGTGCATTGCCTTGTACTGTTGTACTTGTTTTGCCTTGTACTTGAATGTGCATTGCCTTGTACTGTTGTACTTGTTTTGCCTTGAACTGTTGTACTTGTATTGCCTTGTACTTGAATGTGCATTGCCTTGAACTGTTGTACTTGCATTGCCTTGAACTCTTGTACTTGCATTGCCTTGTACTGTTGTACTTGTTTTGCCTTGTACTCGAATGTGCATTGCCTTGTACTGTTGTACTTGTTTTGCCTTGTACTTGAATGTGCATTGCCTTGTACTGTTGTACTTGTTTTGCCTTGAACTGTTGTACTTGTATTGCGTAGAACTGTTCTACTTGTATTATCTTTTACTCGAATGTGCATTGCCTTGAACTCTTGTACTTCTATTGCCTTGAACTGTTGTACTTGTATTGCCTTGAACTGTTGTACTTGTATTGCCTTGTACTCGAATGTGCATTGCCTTGTACTGTTGTACTTGTATTGCCTTGTACTCGAATGTGCATTGCCTTGTACTGTTGTACTTGTTTTGCCTTGTACTTGAATGTGCATTGCCTTGTACTGTTGTACTTGTTTTGCCTTGAACTGTTGTACTTGTATTGCCTTGTACTCGAATGTGTATTGCCTTGAACTGTTGTACTTGTATTGCCTTGAACTTTTGTACTTGTATTGCCTTGTACTCGAATGTGCATTGCCTTGAACTGTTGTACTTGTATTGCCTTGTACTCGAATGTGCATTGCCTTGAACTGTTGTACTTGTATTGCCTTGTACTCGATTGTGCAATGCCTTGTACTCGAATATGTATTGCATTGTACTGTTGTACTTGTTATGCCCTGTACTTGAATATGTATTGCCTTGTACTGCTGTACTTGTATTGCCTTGTAATGTGTTGATTTTTGTTTTTAATATAGTTCTTAGTTATTATTCTGTAGTTGTAGCTTCAGGTTCTTGCAAGGGTAGGTGGTTTAGTTTTTGTGGGCTAGCTTGCTTGTATCATAGTGGTTTAGGTGTAGCTAGTGCTTGTACATTGTGTGTTGAGGTAACAATTGTTTCCTTTTCAGGTACTGAAAAAAAATACTTAGAATAAAAAAGCCCCAGCTGGGGGATTTTTTTTTTGCTCCCCCAGCTGGGGTTTTTTTTCCCGGGTCCCGGTCGGTCTGTGAGGCGATGTTCATCGCCTATGTTTGGATCCAGAAAGACCTGGGACCTGGGTTTTGGCAGGCAGGATGATTTAGGAGGCTCCCAGGAGCAACATTCCTGAGGAGTGTGGTGGATGAAGGGTGTAGGTGGATAGAAGCAGAGGAAGTGTAGTTGGTATCTGAGAGCTGGTAGTGGCTTGTGCAGTAGTGCAATGAGGGTTGAGGAATTTTATTGGCAGTGTTAGGTAATAAGAGATTTTGGTGGTAGGTCTTGTCTGTGTGTGTAGAGATGACAACTTTTTCCCTTTCAGGTACTTAAAAAAAACAAACTTAGAATAAAAAAACCCCAGCTGGGGGATTTTTTTTTTGCTCCCCCAGCTGGGTTTTTTTTTCCCGGGTCCCGGTCGGTCTGTGAGGCGATGTTCATCGCCTATGTTTGGATCCAGAAAGACCTGGGACCTGGGTTTTGGCAGGCAGGGTGATTTAGGAGGCCTCCAGGAGCACAGCTCCTGGGGAGCATTGTGGATTCATGGCAGAAGTGGGTGCCAATGATAGTAAAACGTAATTGGGATCTTTGCAGGAGAGGGCTGCATAGGTGTTGTGTCAGAGGGGTAGTTTGGAGAATTGGAAGGTAACACAGAGAATGTAAGTCAGGCAGATGTTGTGCATGGTCCTTAGTTTTATCTGTAAGTCATTTGTTTAGAGAAAGTAATTGTAAAGATGTATTAGGTGTCTGGAACAAATGGGAGCTAGTATAAAAAGGCATTTTTCCTGCTTTTGTGTACTGTGTCATTATTTCCTTGCTTAGGGACCAATAAAACTTGAATAAAGCTGTGTTTTGCCTTGCTGTGTCTTGTGTCATTGTTTCCTTGGTTAGGTACCAATAAAACTTGAACAAAGCTGTGTTTTGCCTTGCTGCGTCTAATGTCATTGTTTCCTTGGTTAGGGACCAATAAAACTTGAATAAAGCTGTGTTTTGCCTTGCTGTGTCTTGTGTCATTGTTTCCTTGGTTAGGTACCAATAAAACTTGAACAAAGCTGTGTTTTGCCTTGCTGCGTCTAATGTCATTGTTTCCTTGGTTAGGGACCAATAAAACTTGAATAAAGCTGTGTTTTGCCTTGCTGCGTCTCATGTCATTGTTTCCTTGGTTAGGGACCAATAAAACTTGAATAAAGCTGTGTTTTGCCTTGCTGTGTCCTGTATCATTATTTTTTAAGGTAGGTTTTGTATGTTGTGTCTTTGTAGTGACTGGATTGGCTGTGTATGTCTGTCTCGGTGTGCCTGTGTATGTCTGTGTCAAATCCTATCTGTCTCTGTCTTGTCTGAGTTGGCCAACTCATTCTCTACTGTCCACTTTGTTCTTGTCTTTCCCTCTTCTACTGCCTCTATCTGTCTCCTACTGTCTTTCTCATTATCTCTTATATTGTCTTTCTCTCTTGTACTTCTTTCTCTTGTACTTTCTTCTTCCTCTTTCTCTATTTTCTCTTTCTCTATTTTCTCTTTCTCTATTTTCTCTTTCTCTATTTTCTCTTTCTCTATTTTCTCTTTCTCTATTTTCTCTTTCTCTATTTTCTCTTTCTCTCCTATTTTCTCTTTCTCTCCTATTTTCTCTTTCTCTCCTATTTTCTCTTTCTCTCCTATTTTCTCTTTCTCTCCTATTTTCTCTTTCTCTCCTATTTTCTCTTTCTCTCCTATTTTCTCTTTCTCTCCTATTTTCTCTTTCTCTCCTATTTTCTCTTTCTCTCCTATTTTCTCTTTCTCTCCTATTTTCTCTTTCTCTCCTATTTTCTCTTTCTCTCCTATTTTCTCTTTCTCTCCTATTTTCTCTTTCTCTCCTATTTTCTCTTTCTCTCCTATTTTCTCTTTCTCTCCTATTTTCTCTTTCTCTCCTAACTTTCTCTTTCTCTTTCTCTCCTATTTTCTCTTTCTCTTTCTCTTTCTCTCCTATTTTCTCTTTCTCTTTCTCTTTCTCTCCTATTTTCTCTTTCTCTTTCTCTTTCTCTCCTATTTCTCTTTCTCTTTCTCTTTCTCTCCTATTTTCTCTTTCTCTTTCTCTTTCTCTCTATTTTCTCTTTCTCTTTCTCTTTCTCTCTCTCCTACTTTCTCTTTCTCTTTCTCTCTTATACTTTCTCTTTCTCTCTCTCTTCTCTTTCTCTTTCTCTTTCTCTCTTCTCTTTCTCTTTCTCTTTCTCTTCTACTTTCTCTTTCTCTTTCTCTCTTCTACTTTCTCTTTCTCTCTCTCTTCTACTTTCTCTTTCTCTTTCTCTCCTACTTTCTCTTTCTCTCTCTCTTCTACTTTCTCATTCTCTTTCTCTCTTCTCTTTCTCTCTTTCTCTCTTCTACTTTCTCTTTCTCTCTCTCTTCTCTTTCTCTTTCTCTTTCTCTCTTCTACTTTCTCTTTCTCTCTTCTACTTTCTCTTTCTCTCTTCTCTTTCTCTTTCTCTCTTCTACTTTCTCTTTCTCTTCTACTTTCTCTCTCTTCTACTTTCTCTTTCTCTCTTCTACTTTCTCTTTCTCTCTTCTACTTTCTCTTTCTCTCTTCTACTTTCTCTTTCTCTCTTCTACTTTCTCTTTCTCTCTTCTACTTTCTTTCTCTCTTCTACTTTCTCTTTCTCTCTTCTACTTTCTCTTTCTCTCTTCTACTTTCTCTTTCTCTCTTCTACTTTCTCTTTCTCTCTTCTACTTTCTCTTTCTCTCTTCTTCTTTCTCTTTCTCTCTTCTTCTTTCTCTTTCTCTCTTCTTCTTTCTCTTTCTCTCTTCTACTTTCTCTTTCTCTCTTCTACTTTCTCTTTCTCTCTTCTACTTTCTCTTTCTCTCTTCTACTTTCTCTTTCTCTCTTCTTCTTTCTCTTTCTCTCTTCTACTTTCTCTTTCTCTCTTCTACTTTCTCTTTCTCTCTTCTTCTTTCTCTTTCTCTCTTCTTCTTTCTCTTTCTCTCTTCTTCTTTCTCTTTCTCTCTTCTTCTTTCTCTTTCTCTCTTCTTCTTTCTCTTTCTCTCTTCTTCTTTCTCTTTCTCTCTTCTTCTTTCTCTTTCTCTCTTCTACTTTCTCTTTCTCTCTTCTACTTTCTCTTTCTCTCTTCTACTTTCTCTTTCTCTCTTCTACTTTCTCTTTCTCTCTTCTACTTTCTCTTTCTCTCTTCTACTTTCTCTTTCTCTCTTCTCTTTCTCTCTCTTCTACTTTCTCTTCTTTTAGTTCTAACTTGTCACAATTTTAGTGACAAGTTTAAAATTTAAATTTAAAATTTAAATTAAAAATTTATTTAAAAAAAAACCCTAGCAGCCCCTTGGGAGGAAAAAAAAAAAAAAAAAAAAAAAAAAAAAAAATTTTTCCTCCCAAGGGGCTGCTGGGGCTGCACCGGACATATTATTTTTAATTTTTTATATATACTAGTATATAGGGAAATTAGCATAAATTACCATAATAGACCCCCAGCCCATCCCCTCCCACACCCACACCCCTACACCATACATCCCACACATACCCCCCCACACACACACTACACAACCACCCACTCACTCCCCCCTCCCAACCGAACACATCACCATGCCCCAGAAGACGACCAAAGAAGACCCGGACCCCGCGGCGCACCGCCCCACCGCACCCGCCCCGCGACCCCACCGCCCCACGCGCACCGCCCAGTAAACCCACCCCTAACCACGCAAACCAACCACCCCTAACCCAGCCCCTAACCCTAACCCCGCCCCTAACCCTAACCACTCCCCAACCCCCGACCCTAACCACACCCCTAAACACGCCCCTAACCCCACCCCAAACCCTAACCCTAACCACGCCCCAAACCCAACCCCTAACCCCTCCCGAAACCCTAACCACGACCCTAACCACGCCCCAAACCCTAACCCCGCCGATAACCCCCACCCCTGACCCCGCCCCAAACCCTAACCACGCCCCTAACCCCTCCCAAAACCATAACCCCCCTAACCGCCAACCACCCCTAACCTAACCCCCGCCCCTAACCCAACCCGGCCCCTAACCCCAACCAAACCCCTAACCACCCCTAACCTAACACAACCCCCCTAACCAAACCAAGCCCCACCTAACCCCCCACCCTAACCCCTAACCCCCCACCAACCTAACCCTAACCCAGCCCCTACCACAAACCTAACCTAACCCTAAACCTAACCCACGCCCCTAACCACACCCCTAACCCTAACCCCTAACCCCGCCCTTAACCCCGCCCCAGCCGTTGGTTAGGGTTAGGGTTAGGGTTAGGGTTAGGGTTAGGGTTAGGGTTAGGGTTAGGGTTAGGGTTAGGGTTAGGGTTAGGGTTAGGGTTAGGGTTAGGGTTAGGTTAGGGTTAGGGTTAGGGTTAGGGTTAGGGTTAGGGTTAGGGTTAGGGTTAGGTTAGGGTTAGGGTTAGGGTTAGGGTTAGGGGTTAGGGTTAGGGTTAGGGTTAGGGTTAGGGTTAGGTTAGGGTTAGGGTTAGGGTTAGGGTTAGGGTTAGGGTTAGGGTTAGGGTTAGGGTTAGGGTTAGGGTTAGGGTTAGGGTTAGGGTTAGGGTTAGGGTTAGGGTTAGGGTTAGGGTTAGGGTTAGGGTTAGGGTTAGGGTTAGGGTTAGGGTTAGGGTTAGGGTTAGGGTTAGGGTTAGGGTTAGGGTTAGGGTTAGGGTTAGGGTTAGGGTTAGGGTTAGGGTTAGGTAGGGTTAGGGTTAGGGTTAGGGTTAGGGTTAGGGTTAGGGTTAGGGTTAGGGTTAGGGTTAGGGTTAGGGTTAGGGTTAGGGTTAGGGTTAGGGTTAGGGTTAGGGTTAGGGTTAGGGTTAGGGTTAGGGTTAGGGTTAGGGTTAGGGTTAGGGTTAGGGTTAGGGTTAGGGTTAGGGTTAGGGTTAGGGTTAGGGTTAGGGTTAGGGTTAGGGTTAGGGTTAGGGGTTAGGGGTTAGGGGTTAGGGTTATGGTAAGGGTTAGGTTTAGGGGTTAGGGTTAGGGGTTAGGGGTTAGGGGTTAGGGGTTAGGGTTAGGGTTAGGGTTAGGGTTAGGGTTAGGGTTAGGGTTAGGGTTAGGGTTAGGGTTAGGGTTAGGGTTAGGGTTAGGGTTAGGGTTAGGGTTAGGGTTAGGGTTAGGGTTAGGGTTAGGGTTAGGGTTAGGGTTAGGGTTAGGGTTAGGGTTAGGGTTAGGGTTAGGGTTAGGGTTAGGGTTAGGGTTAGGGTTAGGGTTAGGGTTAGGGTTAGGGTTAGGGTTAGGGTTAGGGTTAGGGTTAGGGTTAGGGTTAGGGGTTAGGGTTAGGGTTGAGGTTAGGGTTAGGGTTAGGGTTAGGGGTTAGGGTTAGGGTTAGGGTTAGGGTTAGGGTTAGGGTTAGGGTTAGGGTTAGGGTTAGGGTTAGGGTTAGGGTTAGGGTTAGGGTTAGGGTTAGGGTTAGGGTTAGGGTTAGGGTTAGGGTTAGGGTTAGGGTTAGGGTTAGGGTTAGGGGCAATACGTACTCTTAAG
>CM041103.1:46848-55993 GCA_023079485.1 Archilochus colubris | reverse complement strand
GGGTATCTTCCAGGTGTTGAGTATTATTTCAGTGATTTGTGTAATCCTGTTTTTCAGATCCCACAAGTCAAGGATTAGCAAGAACTGGATGGAGGAGGCGAAGACAAGGGCAACAGCTTAAGGTTAGTCTGTGTTTGGTGTTGGTGGGGATGTGCTTTCAATATTTATAAGTATCTCTGAGATTAGTTTATTTCTTTCAGATGCAGAATTCCAGGACATGGCATCAAAAGCAGAGGAGGTACGTTGCTGAATGTCATAACAAGGCTTGGTAAAGTCTGTCAGAGGGCAGGTGGATGTAGTTGCTCTATGAGTAGCACTAATGGATTTTTTTTCCTTATCTTCCAAAGGTGTGTAGAGCAGGTGATTCATCTCAATGGGACCAGAAATTTGGAAGGTGAGTGCTGTGAAATTGACTGCTGGAAGTGTTAAATGTTATGAGTATTATTCATGTGAAAAACATCACCTGTGTGTTTCTTTCAGGTGGTGTCTTGGAATCCAGTTCATACTAACCTGCCTGAGGGGCATCTGGTGAAGGATTGAGGTAAAGGAGATTGAGCAATTCTTTGGGAGGGTTTTGTTAGAAGTAGCAGTATATTACAAATTGCCTTTCTCTTTTCAGGTGCCATGAACAGCCATTGAGATGTCAGGAAGTACACCCATCAGCTGCCTAGGAAGGTGAGATTCTAGTAAGCTGTTTCAGTGAGCAAGATCAAATTCCTTGACTGCTCATTAAAGCATTTTCCTTTGTTTTTGCAGATGCTGTCCTGGCCATTGTTGGACTTGCTGAGCCTTTGAGGTGAGGTGGAGTGGTCGCAACAATGAGGATCATTTTAAGGAGCACAACAGTAATTTTGTCTCTTGCTCTTCTAGGTGACAGAAGCACGGTGTCTCCGAGGAGTGTGTTGACTGAGGACGGCGTGCTGTTGGAGCAGTCGGTGCCGGTAGAAAGGACGCCATAGGATTCTGCGTGGTTTATTGAGAACCATCTTCGGGGAGAGCATCTGAACCTGCGCCTTTTCATCCTGCAAGCTGTGTTTCCATGACAGCGCTATGTTGTATTTCATCTGTGCATCCTTCCGGGTTTCAGTCTCAAAGCCCATCAGGTAACCAATCTCTTTATCAGGTGTTTGATTTTGTAGGGCTCTGTATGTGTTGTCTTTGGTAGTATACTGAATTTGTACTGTAGGTCTCCAGGTATACATTGTATGTGTGACTAGTTCTCAGTGTCTTGCAATGCTTTGTATTTGAATTTCTGTGGCTTCGTGGTGGGCTAGGTGCTGTGGCTTCATTGCGTCCTTGTGTTTCTGTATTAGAGCATCTACTGCATTGTATGGTATGGCTCATGTTGGTGTCGCGCCGTACTTGCCCTGGTGTCGCGCCGTACTTGCCCTGGTGTCGCGCCGTGCTTGCCCTGGTGTCGCGCCGTGCTTGCCCTGGTGTCGCGCCGTGCTTGCCCTGGTGTCTGAGTTGTTACTCTATTTTTTTACTCATGTGCACCAAGATAATCTGTATTAGTGTCTGTGGTTCCATTGGTGTTTTCCATGTGTGGTTGTATTGTTCTGTGAAGCCTTATCTGTGTCTTAGGGTGGCTTTGTTACAGCTTGTACTGTATTAAATTACAATGCCCTACATTTGACTGCTTGAGTTTTTATTGCACTGTATTGCTATGCAATGTACTGGGGTTTGAATCTGTATTCTACTACATTTGCCTGTATGGGGCTGTATTAGTGTGCCCGTGAGCCTATAGCATTGTAGGGGACTAGCAACATGAGTGGGTGTTGCTATGTATGACTGTACTCAAATATGCATTGCAGACTATTTGTGTCTATCTGCCTATGTTGCACTGCATTTTTGGTAGTATTCTCCCTTGTGTAGGTTTGTATTTTCCTATGTATTGTATTGCTGTTCAATGGTTATTGTACTTCATATTGTACTTCAGTATTCCCTTGTAACTGGATACTGCATTGCAACTGATAATGCACGTGAATATGTACTGCATTGTATTTTGGTTTGCATTTGTGCACTGCCTTGTATTTGAGTCTTGTATTTGTGTTTGCACTTGACTATCTGTTGTTACTTGCCTGTATTCCTCTGTAGTGGAGTTAGTTTACTTTGTGTTGCCTTGTAGAAGGATTAATTTTGAGTAGCTTTTTATTTGAATATGTGTTTGTACTGCCTTACTTATTGTTTGTTTGACTTTGTACAGCCCTACTTTAGAGTGGTAGATTTAGTCTGTAGTGTCTGGTCTGCCTTTGTGATGCCTTGTAGTTCAATCCTAATTTGAGTCTGGGCTCAAATTAAATTGAGTTTGTGTAGTTATAGTATTTGAGTGAGTCATCAAAGTATTTGCCTGTAAGTAGTGGAAGTTTGAGTAGAAGTCTGTAATGCCTTCTTTGTCTGTCTTTGACTGTATAGTCTTGAATATTTGTTTATCTCCCTGTTGGACTTTGTCCTTGAATATTGTATTTTCAGTAATTGTTTTTGACTGCATTGAGTGTACTTGTGTGTGTAATGTGATGGAACTGGCTGTAATTGACTGAGTATAGCATTGTAACCATCTAATGGTATGCATTGCCATTGCATGTGTATTGATTTGTAATGATGTATGTGTATTGCCTTGAAACTGACTGTGTATGGCCTTGTAGTGATGTACTTGAAGTTTGGATCTGGGTGTGGGTAGCCTTGTAGCTGGGTCTGAGTAGCCTTGCAGTGATGTACTTGAAGCTTGCAACTGGGTGTGGTTAGCCTTGGACCTGGGTGTGGGTAGCCTTGTGGTGATGTACTTGAAGCTTGAAACTGAGTGTGGTTAGCCTTGGACCTGGGTGTGGGTAGCCTTGCAGTGACGTACTTGAAGCTTCCAACTTGGTGTGGGTAGCCTTGGATGTGGGTGTGCGTCGCCTTGCAAATGTGTATCGCTTTGTCATGATGTACTTGTCTCCAAAATCTGTGTCTATTGCCCTGTACTGCTACACTTTTGTATTGCTTAGTACTGTTGTACTTGTATTGCCTTAACTGAGTGCCTATTGCCTTACAGTGATGTGCTTGTATTGTGTTGTACCTGAGTATTGCCTTGTACCTGAGCGTGTGTAATGCTGTACTTGTATTGCCTTAATTGTGTCTGTTGCTTTGTACTCAAATGTCTATTGCCCTGAACTCGAATGTGTATTGCCTTGAAGTGTTGTACTTCTATTGCCTTGAAGTGTTGTACTTCTATTGCCTTGAAGTGTTGTACTTCTATTGCCTTGAAGTGTTGTACTTCTATTGCCTTGAAGTGTTGTACTTCTATTGCCCTGTAATTGAATGTGTATTGCCTTGAACTGTTGTACTTGTATTGCCCTGAACTCAAATGTCTATTGCTCTATACTGTTGTACTTGTATTGCCCTGTACTTGTGTGTGTATTGTCCTGAACTGTTGTACTTGTATTGGCTTGAACTCAAATGTGTATTGCCTTGTACTTGAATGTACACCAACAACATTGCCTTGAACTGTTGAACTTGTATTGCCTTGAACTTTTGTGCTTGTATTGCCTTGTACTTGAATGTGCATTGCCTTGAACTTTTGTGCTTGTATTGCCTTGTACTCGAATGTGTATTGCCTTGAACTGTTGTACTTGTATTGCCTTGAACTGTTGTACTTGTATTGCCTTGAACTGTTGTACTTGTATTGCCTTGAACTGTTGTACTTGTATTGCCTTGTACTTGAATGTGGATTGCCTTGTACTGTTGTACTTGTATTGCCTTGTACTCGAATGTGCATTGCCTTGAACTGTTGTACTTGTTTTGCCTTGTACTTGAATGTGCATTGCCTTGTACTGTTGTACTTGTATTGCCTTGAACTTTTGTACTTGTATTGCCTTGTACTCGAATGTGCATTGCCTTGTACTGTTGTACTTGTTTTGCCTTGTACTCGAATGTGCATTGCCTTGTACTGTTGTACTTGTTTTGCCTTGAACTGTTGTACTTGTATTGCGTAGAACTGTTCTACTTGTATTGCCTTGTACTCGAATGTGGATTGCCTTGAACTCTTGTACTTCTATTGCCTTGTACTCGAATGTGCATTGCCTTGAACTGTTGTACTTGTATTGCCTTGAACTCGAATGTGCATTGCCCTGTACTGTTGTACTTGTTTTGCCTTGTACTTGAATGTGCATTGCCTTGTACTGTTGTACTTGTTTTGCCTTGAACTGTTGTACTTGTATTGCCTTGTACTTGAATGTGCATTGCCTTGAACTGTTGTACTTGTATTGCCTTGTACTTGAATGTGCATTGCCTTGAACTGTTGTACTTGTATTGCCTTGAACTGTTGTACTTGTATTGCCTTGAACTCTTGTACTTGTATTGCCTTGAACTTGAACTTGCATTGCCTTGAACTCTTGTACTTGTATTGCCTTGAACTCGAACTTGCATTGCCTTGAACTCTTGTACTTGTATTGCCTTGAACTTGAACTTGCATTGCCTTGAACTGTTGTACTTGTATTGCCTTGAACTGTTGTACTTGTATTGCCTTGAACTGTTGTACTTGTATTGCCTTGAACTCGAACTTGTATTGCCTTGAACTCATGTACCATTGCCTTGTACTCGAACTTGCATTGCCTTGAACTTTTGTACTTGTATTGCCTTGAACTCTTGTACTTGTATTGCCTTGTACTCGAATGTGCATTGCCTTGTACTGTTGTACTTGTATTGCCTTGAACTCGAATGTGCATTGCCTTGTACTGTTGTACTTGTTTTGCCTTGAACTTGAACTTGCATTGCCTAGAACTGTTCTACTTGTATTGCCTTGAACTTTGTACTTGCATTGCCTTGTACTGTTGTACTTGTTTTGCCTTGTACCGAACGTGCATTGCCTTGTACTGCTGTACTTGTATTGCCTTGAACTGTTGTACTTGTATTGCCTAGAACTTCAACTTGCATTGCCTTGTACTCGAACTGATTGCATAGAACTGTTCTACTTATGTCTCCATGTACTCGAATGTGCATTGCCTTGAACTGTTGTACTTGTATTGCCTTGAACTCGAATGTGCATTGCCTTGAACTGTTGTACTTGTATTGCCTTGAACTGTTGTACTTGCATTGCCTTGTACTGTTGTACTTGTATTGCCTTGTACTCGAATGTGCATTGCCTTGAACTGTTGTACTTGTATTGCCTTGAACTGTTGTACTTGTATTGCCTTGAACTTGAACTTGCATTGCCTTGTACTGTTGTACTTGTTTTGCCTTGTACTCGAATGTGCATTGCCTTGAACTGTTGTACTTGTCCACCAACATTGCCTTGAACTGTTGTACTTGTATTGCCTTGTACTCGAATGTGTATTGCCTTGAACTCTTGTACTTCTATTGCCTTGAACTCGAACTTGCATTGCCTTGAACTTTAATTGTATTGCCTTGAACTCTTTTACTTCTATTGCCTTGAACTGAATTGCATTGCCTTGAACTGTTTTACTTGTATTGCCTTGAACTGTTTTACTTGTATTGCCTTGAACTGAATTGCATTGCCTTGAACTGTTTTACTTGTATTGCCTTGAACTTTAATTGCATTGCCTTGAACTGTTTTACTTGTATTGCCTTGAACTATTTTACTTGTATTGCCTTGAACTAACTTGTATTGCCTTGAACTGTTGTACTTGTATTGCCTTGAACTCTTGTACTTGTATTGCCTTGTACTCGAATGTGCATTGCCTTGTAATGTTGTACTTGTATTGCCTTGCACTCGAATGTGCATTGCCTTGTACTGTTGTACTTGTTTTGCCTTGTACTCGAATGTGCATTGCCTTCAACTGTTGTACTTGTATTGCCTTGAACTGTTGTACTTGTATTACGTAGAACTGTTCTGCTTGTATTACCTTGTACTCGAATGTGCATTGCCTTGAACTCTTGTACTTCACCACCAACACCAAACAACACCAACACACCACAACACCAACACACCAAAACTATTGCCTTGAAATGTTGTACTTATATTGCCTTGAACTGTTGTACTTGTATTGCCTTGTACTCGAATGTGCATTGCCTTGAACTGTTGTACTTGTATTGCCTTGTACTCGAATGTGCATTGCCTTGTACTGTTGTACTTGTATTGCCTTGTACTCGAATGTGCATTGCCTTGAACTGTTGTACTTGTATTGCCTTGAACTGTTGTACTTGTATTGCCTTGTACTCGAATGTGCATTGCCTTGTACTTGAATGTGCATTGCCTTGTACTGTTGTACTTGTATTGCCTTGAACTGTTGTACTTGTATTGCCTTGAACTGTTGTACTTGTGTTGCCTTGAACTGTTGTACTTGTGTTGCCTTGAACTGTTGTACTTGTGTTGCCTTGAACTGTTGTACTTGTGTTGCCTTGAACTGTTGTACTTGTGTTGCCTTGAACTGTTGTACTTGTGTTGCCTTGAACTGTTGTACTTGTGTTGCCTTGAACTGTTGTACTTGTATTGCCTTGAACTCGAATGTGCATTGCCTTGAACTGTTGTACTTGTATTGCCTTGAACTGTTGTACTTGTATTGCCTTGAACTGTTGTACTTGTATTGCCTTGTACTCGAATGTGCATTGCCTTGAACTGTTGTACTTGTATTGCCTTGTACTGTTGTGCAATGCCTTGTACTCGAATATGTATTGCCTTGTACTGTTGTACTTGTTATGCCCTGTACTTGAATATGTATTGCCTTGTACTGCTGTACTTGTATTGCCTTGTAATGTGTTGATTTTTGTTTTTAATATAGTTCTTAGTTATTACTCTGTAGTTGTAGCTTCAGGTTCTTGCAAGGGTAGATGGTTTAGTTTTTGTGGGCTAGCTTGCTTGTATCATAGTGGTTTAGGTGTAGCTAGTGCTTGTACATTGTGTGTTGAGGTAACAATTGTTTCCTTTTCAGGTACTTAAAAAAAATACTTAGAATAAAAAAGCCCCAGCTGGGGGATTTTTTTTTTGCTCCCCCAGCTGGGTTTTTTTTTCCCGGGTCCCGGTCGGTCTGTGAGGCGATGTTCATCGCCTATGTTTGGATCCAGAAAGACCTGGGACCTGGGTTTTGGCAGGCAGGATGATTTAGGAGGCTCCCAGGAGCAACATTCCTGAGGAGTGTGGTGGATGAAGGGTGTAGGTGGATAGAAGCAGAGGAAGTGTAGTTGGTATCTGAGAGCTGGTAGTGGCTTGTGCAGTAGTGCAATGAGGGTTGAGGAATTTTATTGGCAGTGTTAGGTAATAAGAGATTTTGGTGGTAGGTCTTGTCTGTGTGTGTAGAGATGACAACTTTTTCCCTTTCAGGTACTTAAAAAAAAACAAACTTAGAATAAAAAAACCCCAGCTGGGGGATTTTTTTTTGCTCCCCCAGCTGGGTTTTTTTTTCCCGGGTCCCGGTCGGTCTGTGAGGCGATGTTCATCGCCTATGTTTGGATCCAGAAAGACCTGGGACCTGGGTTTTGGCAGGCAGGGTGATTTAGGAGGCCTCCAGGAGCACAGCTCCTGGGGAGCATTGTGGATTCATGGCAGAAGTGGGTGCCAATGATAGTAAAACGTAATTGGGATCTTTGCAGGAGAGGGCTGCATAGGTGTTGTGTCAGAGGGGTAGTTTGGAGAATTGGAAGGTAACACAGAGAATGTAAGTCAGGCAGATGTTGTGCATGGTCCTTAGTTTTATCTGTAAGTCATTTGTTTAGAGAAAGTAATTGTAAAGATGTATTAGGTGTCTGGAACAAATGGGAGCTAGTATAAAAAGGCATTTTTCCTGCTTTTGTGTACTGTGTCATTATTTCCTTGCTTAGGGACCAATAAAACTTGAATAAAGCTGTGTTTTGCCTTGCTGTGTCTTGTGTCATTGTTTCCTTGGTTAGGTACCAATAAAACTTGAACAAAGCTGTGTTTTGCCTTGCTGCGTCTAATGTCATTGTTTCCTTGGTTAGGGACCAATAAAACTTGAATAAAGCTGTGTTTTGCCTTGCTGCGTCTCATGTCATTGTTTCCTTGGTTAGGGACCAATAAAACTTGAATAAAGCTGTGTTTTGCCTTGCTGCGTCTCATGTCATTGTTTCCTTGGTTAGGGACCAATAAAACTTGAATAA
This sequence comes from Archilochus colubris, assembly GCA_023079485.1. Lineage (NCBI taxonomy): Eukaryota > Metazoa > Chordata > Aves > Apodiformes > Trochilidae > Archilochus > Archilochus colubris. The sequence goes on along the minus strand of CM041103.1, from coordinate 47,941 downwards.
AGCTGTGTTTTGCCTTGCTGTGTCCTGTATCATTATTTTTTAAGGTAGGTTTTGTATGTTGTGTCTTTGTAGTGACTGGATTGGCTGTGTATGTCTGTCTCGGTGTGCCTGTGTATGTCTGTGTCAAATCCTATCTGTCTCTCTCTTGTCTGAGTTGGCCAACTCATTCTCTACTGTCCACTTTGTTCTTGTCTTTCCCTCTTCTACTGCCTCTTTCTGTCTCCTACTGTCTTTCTCATTATCTCTTATATTGTCTTTCTCTCTTGTACTTCTTTCTCTTGTACTTTCTTCTTCCTCTTTCTCTATTTTCTCTTTCTCTCCTATTTTCTCTTTCTCTCCTATTTTCTCTTTCTCTTTCTCTCCTATTTTCTCTTTCTCTCCTATTTTCTCTTTCTCTCCTATTTTCTCTTTCTCTCCTATCCTTTCTCTTTCTCTCCTATTTTCTCTTTCTCTTTCTCTCCTATTTTCTCTTTCTCTTTCCTATTTTCTTTCTCTTTCTCTCCTATTTTCTCTTTCTCTTTCTCTCCTATTTTCTCTTTCTCTTTCTCTCTCCTATTTTCTCTTTCTCTCTCTTTCTCTCTCCTATTTTCTCTTTCTCTACTATTTTCTCTTTCTCTCCTATTTTCTCTTTCTCTCCTATTTTCTCTTTCTCTCCTATTTTCTCTCTCTCTATTTTCTCTTTCTCTCCTATTTTCTCTTTCTCTTTCTCTCCTATTTTCTCTTTCTCTTTCTCTCCTATTTTCTTTCTCTTTCTCTCCTATTTTCTCTTTCTCTCCTATTTTCTCTTTCTCTCCTATTTTCTCTTTCTCTTTCTCTCCTATTCTCTTTCTCTTTCTCTCCTATTTTCTTTCTCTTTCTCTCCTATTTTCTCTTTCTCTCCTATTTTCTCTTTCTCTTTCTCTCCTATTTTCTCTTTCTCTCCCTCTCCTATTTTCTCTTTCTCTATCTTTCTCTTTCTCTCCTATTTTCTCTTTCTCTCCTTTTTCTCTTTCTCTCTCTCTCCTATCCTTTCTACTTTCTCTTTCTCTCCTATTTTCTCTTTCTCTTTCCTCCTCTTTCTCTTTCTCTTTCTCTCCATCCTATCTTTCTCTTT
>CM041103.1:27823-44248 GCA_023079485.1 Archilochus colubris | reverse complement strand
ATCTGTGCTTGTCATGTAAACTGAAGATGAAAGAAAAAACTGAGGGCTTCTGCCCTGGCTGGTTTTCTACCTTGTGGTAATTGCCACTTCCCCTTTCCTAGGGGATTGTGGGAACAGCTGTGGGCGGTGCCTGTGGTATATAAGCCACAGCCTTTGGCTAGGGGCTTCAGTCAGCTCCTGGGCTTCTCTGAAGTTAGAGCTCTCCTTCTCCTGTAGCTGAAGGCAGGTATGGAGCCATTTGGACTGATCAAGAAGACTCTTCAAGGTAAGAACTTTAGAACCGCTTTAAGATAGTGCTCTTTATAGCAAGAATATGGTTGCATGCAAGCATCTGTGCTTGTCATGTAAACTGAAGATGAAAGAAAAAACTGAGGGCTTCTGCCCTGGCTGGTTTTCTACCTTGTGGTAATTGCCACTTCCCCTTTCCTAGGGGATTGTGGGAGAGGCTGTGTGTGGTGCTTGTGGTATATAAGCCACAGCCTTTGGTTGGGGGCTTCAGTCAGCTCCTGGGCTTCTCTGAGGTCAGAGCTCTTCTACTCCTGTAGTTGAGGGCAGCTGTTGAGCTGTCTGGGCTGTTTGAGAAGACTCTTCAAGGTAAGAACTTTAGAACCACCAAAAGATAACGCTCTTTATAGCAAGGATATGGTTGCATGCAAGCACCTGTGCTTGTCATGTAAACTGAAGATGAAAGAAAAAACTGAGGGCTTCTGCCCTGGCTGGTTTTCTACCTTGTGGTAATTGCCACTTCCCCTTTCCTAGGGGATTGTGGGAGAGGCTGTGTGTGGTGCTTGTGGTATATAAGCCACAGCCTTTGGTTAGGGGCTTCAGTCAGCTCCTGGGCTTCTCTGAGGTCAGAGCTCTCTTGCTCCTGGAGCTGAGGGCAGCTGTTGAGCTGTCTGGGCTGTTTGAGAAGACTCTTCAAGGTAAGAACTTTAGAACCACCAAAAGGTAGAACTCTTTATAGCAAGAATATGGTTGCATGCATGTTTTGTTTTGTTTTTAATTGCAGTTGTTGATGAGGAAGCTTAGAACTGCAGAAACATGCTCGTCAGCCACCGTGGTTTTCTTACTGGACATAAATTTAGACCCACAGCCCTCTGAAAGCTAAGTACAGGAACTTGGTTGCAGAGGGGCCGAGGCTTGGAGTTGCAGGAGGGGTTTTGACGATGGCATCTGGGTGATGGCTGTCTATAATCAGCCCCCTTTGAGTGGGCGAATCGAGTGTGATACTTTCCAGCACAATGCTAGGGTGGGCAGGGCAGCTCCAGCCTTGGTGTGTGGGGTTGTGTATTTTATGTTGTCTGTCTTTGTCTTGGAGCTTCCTCAGGTCTTGATGGTCTTCTGTGTCCTCACAGAGCAAGTCCTGCATCTTGGGCATCATCCCTGCAAAGCCTTTCCTGATCAGCACGGTGCTGATCAGCACCATCTTCTGTACGACAGGTCAAAATTGCCGATCGGTCTCTTGCCTTGGAAGTTTCTTGATGATTGTCTTTGGCGATGTCATTCTCACTTGCATTGTCATCTGATCTCTGTCCATCCAGTTTCCCTGAGGGGGACTCATTCCCTGCATCCTTGCATCCTCAGGTCTTGAAGCCGGCTTCTCAGGCATCCGTTGCTTCATTCCTTTGCTTTGCAGACGCATCGCTGTTGGTCTTATTGCCCAAAAGTCTTGGATTCCAGACTACCTCATCTTGCTGCGAGTTTTATCTTGAGTTCAAGTCTTGTGACTCACATGGCTGTGTCTTGGGTCAGTCTGTGCATGTGAGTGCTTGGCTTGGAGCTGCCGTGCCTGCTCTGAAGGATCAGGGGCCATGGGAAGCGTCAAAACCTGACCGACTCGGTGTTGTGCGGCGGTCTGGTAAGTTGCATAATCCTGTTTTTCAGATCCCCCAAGTCAAGGATGAGCAAGAACTGGATGGAGGAGGAGACAACGGAACCAGCTGAAGGTTAGTCAGGGTGTGCAGTTGGTGGGAATCTGTCTCTCTTGGCTTCCTGACCGCAGTATGGTTTGTTGTCCTTTTCAAGGTGGAAGCAGTGAGCGAAGCGGGATACGGACATGGGAGGTGGCTGTGACAAGGTGAGCCAAAGCTGGTGGGCTGGAGGAGCAGCTTCTTCTCGGATGTTGTATTGTCGGTTAGTCATGAGCATCCCCTGTTTGTGTTTTTTTTTCTTTTTCAGGTGCCCTCCTAACCTCATTGTGGCACCCCAAAGAGATGGCAGGCAGATGGGTGAGGGGCAAAGGTAATGGAGCAGGAGAGGGATGTCACAGTGGCCTGGCTGTTGTTGGAGGCAATATCTCAGCGTGTGCCTTTCTCTTTGACTTTTGCAGGTGTTGCACACAGTGCCGGTGTGACCAGGCCATGTGTTGAGGAACAGTTGGAGAAGGTGAGATGGCTGTGCACAGAGTCGTTCACATATTGTATGTCAACTCGGTTAAATGTTTCCCCTTTTTTTGCAGGTGGTGTGCATCCTACCTTTGGGAACGGATGACCATTGAAGGTGAGGTGTTAGAGAGGGGGTTCATGCAGCCTGTGGTGGTTGATCAGCAGAACAGTAACTCTCTCTCTCTCTCTCTCTCTCTCTTGTTCTTTTAGGTGCCCAAAGCAGTGGTGGAGACAGGATTGAGCTCTGGATCAGGAAGGGGAGAAGAATGCTCTTGGACTCTTCTGAGGCGTCTTCTTTGTAGTGTAAGTGTTTGTAGATGGCTGAAGCAGTCCTAACTGGTGACACGGATTCTGATTTTCTCCTTTTTCTTTTTCTTCTGATTGCAGATGATGAACAGGAACATGTGTACTGAAGCAACATGCCTGTCAGACGATGTGGTGTTTGCTGCTGGACATAGATTCAGAACCCCAGCTCTCGGAAAGATAAGTTTAGGGACTGAATTGTCGAGGGGTTGAGAGTTGCTGGAGGGATTTTGAAGTTGCTCTCTGGGAGAGGGCTGTCTGGGAGTAGGTCCCTTTGCGTGCCTAAGCGGAGCAAGTTATTTTCCGGCATGATGCTAGCATGGGCAGGGCAGCTCCAGCCTCGGTGTCTGGGGTTGTGTTTTTTATGTCATCCATCTTTGTCTCGGACCTTCCTCAGGCCTTGACGGTCCTCTGTGTCCTCAGAGAGCAAGTCCCGCATCTTGGGCATCATCCCTGCAAAGCCTTTCCTGATCAGCACGGTGCTGGTCAGCAGCGTCTTTTTCTTGCATGACAAATGCAAACTGTAGATTGGTCTTTATTCTTGGAAGTTTCTTGACAGTCATCTTCTGAAACATCATTGCCACTTGCCTCGGCATCTTTGGTCATAGATTTTTCTTGGATCAGGAATCGATCCCCACGTCCTCGTGTCCTCAGGTCTTGAAGTCCATGCTTTTGGCATCCATCGTTTCATTTCCTAGCTTTGCAGTCACAGGGGGTGACTGAGGGTCTACTTGCCAAGCAGTCTTGTGTGCCGGAGATGTGCTTCTTGCTTGGTGTTCTTTTGACATGGTCTCATGGTTTGCAGGGTTGTGTCTTGTTTCTTTGAGTGTTTGGCTTGGAGCTGCCCTGCCTGTAGTTGTAGGGTCAGGGTTTGTTGGAAGGGTGCTAAAGGGAATCTTCCAGGTGTTGAGTAGCATTTCAGTGACTTGCGTAATCCTGTTTTTCAGATCCCACAAGTCAAGGATGAGGATGAAATGCATGGAGGAGGAGACAAGGGAACCAGCTGAAGGTTAGTCAGGGTGTGCAGTTGGTGGGAATCTGTCTCTCTTGGCTTCCTGACCGCAGTATGGTTTGTTGTCCTTTTGAAGGCGGAAGAGGCGAGCGAAGCGGGATATGGACACTGGAGGTGGCTGTGACAAGGTGAGCCAAAGCTGGTGGGCTGGAGGAGCAGTTACTTCTCAGGTGTTGTGTTGTCAGTTAGTCATGAGCATCCCCTGTTTGTGTTTTTTTTTCTTTTTCAGGTGCCCTCCTAACCTCATTGTGGCACCCCAAAGAGATGGCAGGCAGATGGGTGAGGGGCAAAGGTAATGGAGCAGGAGAGGGATGTCACAGTGGCCTGGCTGTTGTTGGAGGCAATATCTCAGCGTGTGCCTTTCTCTTTGACTTTTGCAGGTGTTGCACACAGTGCCGGTGTGACCAGGCCATGTGTTGAGGAACATTTGGAGAAGGTGAGATGGCTGTGCACAGAGTCGTTCATGTATTTTATGTCAACTCGGTTAAATGTTTCCCCTTTTTTTGCAGGTGGTGTGCATCCTACCTTTGGGAATGGATGACCATTGAAGGTGAGGTGTTAGAGAGGGGGTTCATGCAGCCTGTGGTGGTTGATCAGCAGAACAGTAACTCTCTCTCTCTTGTTCTTTTAGGTGCCCAAAGCAGTGGTGGAGACAGGATTGAGCTCTGGATCAGGAAGGGGAGAAGAATGCTCTTGGACTCTTCTGAGGCGTCTTCTTTTGTAGTGTAAGTGTTTGTAGATGGCTGAAGCAGTCCTAACTGGTGACATGGAATCTGATTATTTCCTTTTTTTTTTTCTTCTGATTGCAGATGATGAACAGGAACATGTGTACTGAAGCAACATGCCTGTCGGATGATGTGGTGTTTGCTGCTGGAGATAGATTCAGAACCCCAGCTCTCAGAAAGATAAGTTGAGGGACTGAGTCATCGAGGGGTTGAGGTTGGTAGATCCTGGAGGGATTTTGAAGTTGCTCTCTGGGAGAGGGCTGTCTGGGAGTAGGTTCCTTTGCGTGCCTAAGCGGAGCAAGTTATTTTCCGGCACGATGCTAGCATGGGCAGGGCAGCTCCAGCCTTGGTGTCTGGGGTTGTGTGTTTTGTGTCATCCATCTTTGTTGTCTCACACCTTCCTCAGGCCTTGACGGTCCTCTGTGTCCTCAGAGAGCAAGTCCCGCATCTTGGGCATCATCCCTGCAAAGCCTTTCCTGATCAGCACAGTGCTGGTCAGCAGCGTCTTTTTCTTGCATGACAAATGCAAACTGTAGATTGGTCTTTTCTTGGAAGTTTCTTGACGGTCATCTTCTGAAACATCATTGCCACTTGCCTCGGCATCTCTGGTCATAGATTTTTCTTGGATCAGGAATCGATCCCCACGTCCTCGTGTCCTCAGGTCTTGAAGTCCATGCTTTTGGCATCCATCGCTTCATTTCCTAGCTTCGCAGTCACAGTGGGTGACTGTGGGTCTTCTTGCCAAGCAGTCTTGTGTGCCGGAGATGTGCTTCTTGCTTGGTGTTCTTTTGACATGGTCTCATGGTTTGCAGGGTTGTGTCTTGTTTCTTTGAGTGTTTGGCTTGGAGCTGCCCTGCCTGTAGTTGTAGGGTCAGGGTTTGTTGGAAGGGTGCTAAAGGGAATCTTCCAGGTGTTGAGTAGCATTTCAGTGACTTGCGTAATCCTGTTTTTCAGATCCCACAAGTCAAGGATGAGCAAGAACTGGATGGAGGAGGAGAAGACAAGGGCACCAGCTGAAGGTTTGTTGGTGTTTGGTGTTGGTGGGGATGTGCTTTCAATATTTATAAGTATGTCTGAGATTAGTTTATTTCTTTCAGAAGCAGAATTCCAGGACATGGCATCAAAAGCAGAGGAGGTGAGTTGCTGAATGTCATAACAAGGCTTGGTAAAGTCTGTCATAGGGCAGGTGGATGTAGTTGCTCTATGAGTAGCACTAATGGATTTTTTTTTCCTTATCTTGCAAAGGTGTGTAGAGCACGTGATTCATCTCAATGGGACAAGAAATTTGGAAGGTGAGTGCTATGAAATTGACTGCTGGAAATGTTAAATGTTATGAGTATTATTCATGTAAAAAACATTACCTGTGTTTTTTTTCAGGTGGTGCCTTGGCATCCAGTTCATACTGGATGAGGGGCGTCTGGCGAAGGATTGAGGTAAAGGAGATTGAGCAATTCTTTGGGAGGGTTTTGTTAGAAGTAGCAGTATATTACAAATTGCCTTTCTCTTTTCAGGTGCCGTGAACAGCCATTGAGATGTCAGGAAGTACACCCATCAGCTGCTTAAGAAGGTGAGATGCTAGTAAGCTGTTTCAGTAAGTAAGATCAAAGTCCCTGACTGCTCATTAAAGCATTTTCCTTTGTTTTTGCAGATGCTGTCCTGGCCATTGTTGGACTTGGCTGAGCCTTTGAGGTGAGGTGGAGTGGTTGGAACAACAAGGATCATTTTAAGGAGCACAACAGTAATTTTGTCTCTTGGTCTTCTAGGTGACAGAAGCACGGTGTCTCTGAGGAGCGTGTTGACTGAGGACGGCGTGCTGTTGGAGCAGTCGGTGCCGGTAGAAAGGACGCCATAGGATTCTGCATCGTTTATGGAGAACCATCTTCGGGGAGAGCATCTGAACCTGTGCCTTTTCATCTCACGAACTGTTTCCATGACAGCGCTATGTTGTATTTCATCTGTGCATCCTTCAGGGTTTCAGTCTCAAAGCCCATCAGGTAACAAATCTGTTTATCTGGTGTTTGGTTTTGTAGGGCTCTGTATCTGTTGTGTTTGGCAGCATACTGATTTTGTACTGTAGGTCTCCAGGTATACATTGTATGCGTGACTAGTTCTCAGTGTCTTGCAATGCTTTGCATTTGAATTGCTGTGGCTTCGTGGTGGGCTAGGTGCTGTGGCTTCATTGCCTCCTTGTGTTTCTGTATTAGAGCATCTACTGCATTGTATGGTATGGCTCATGTTGGTGTTGCGCCGTACTTGCCCTGGTGTTGCGCCGTACTTGCCCTGGTGTTGCGCCGTACTTGCCCTGGTGTTGCGCCGTACTTGCCCTGGTGTTGCGCCGTACTTGCCCTGGTGTTGCGCCGTACTTGCCCTGGTGTTGCGCCATACTTGCCCTGGTGTTGCGCCGTACTTGGCCTAATGTCTGAGTTGTTACTCTATTTTTTACTCATGTGCACCAAGATTATCTGTATTAGTGTCTGTGGTTCCATTGGTGTTTTCCATATGTGGTTGTATTGTTCTGTGAAGCCTTATTTGTGTGTTAGGGTGGCTTTGTTACAGCTTGTACTGTATTAAATTACAATGCCCTACATTTGAGTGCTTGAGTTTTTATTGCACTGTATTGCTATGCAATGTACTGGGGTTTGAATCTGTATTCTACTACATTTGCCTGTATGGGGCTGTATTAGTGTGCCCGTGAGCCTATAGCATTGTAGGGGACTAGCAACATGAGTGGGTGTTGCTATGTATGACTGTACTCAAATATGCATTGCAGACTATTTGTGTCTATCTGCCTATGTTGCACTGCATTTTTGGTAGTATTTTCCCTTGTGTAGGTTTGTATTTTCCTATGTATTGTATTGCTGTTCAATGGTTATTGTACTTCATATTGTACTTCAGTATTCCCTTGTAACTGGATACTGCATTGCAACTGATAATGCACGTGAATATGTACTGCATTGTATTTTGGTTTGCATTTGTGCAGTGCCTTGTATTTGAGTCTTGTATTTGTGTTTGCACTTGACTATCTGTTGTGACTTGCCTGTATTCCTCTGTAGTGGAGTTAGTTTACTTTGTGTTGCCTTGTAGAAGGATTAATTTTGAGTAGCTTTTTATTTGAATGTGTTTGTACTGCCTTACTTATTGTTTGTTTGACTTTGTACAGCCCTACTTTAGAGTGGTAGATTTAGTCTGTAGTGTCTGGTCTGCCTTTGTGATGCCTTGTAGTTCAATCCTAATTTGAGTCTGGGCTCAAATTAAATTGAGTTTGTGTAGTTATAGTATTTGAGTGAGTCATCAAAGTATTTGCCTGTAAGTAGTGGAAGTTTGAGTAGAAGTCTGTAATGCCTTCTTTGTCTGTCTTTGACTGTATAGTCTTGAATATTTGTTTATCTCCCTGTTGGACTTTGTCCTTGAATATTGTATTTTCAGTAATTGTTTTTGACTGCATTGAGTGTACTTGTGTGTGTAATGTGATGGAACTGGCTGTAATTGACTGAGTATAGCATTGTAACCATCTAATGGTATGCATTGCCATTGCATGTGTATTGATTTGTAATGATGTATGTGTATTGCCTTGAAACTGACTGTGTATGGCCTTGTAGTGATGTACTTGAAGTTTGGATCTGGGTGTGGGTAGCCTTGTAGCTGGGTCTGAGTAGCCTTGCAGTGATGTACTTGAAGCTTGCAACTGGGTGTGGTTAGCCTTGGACCTGGGTGTGGGTAGCCTTGCGGTGATGTACTTGAAGCTTGAAACTGAGTGTGGTTAGCCTTGGACCTGGGTGTGGGTAGCCTTGCGGTGATGTACTTGAAGCTTGAAACTGAGTGTGGTTAGCCTTGGACCTGGGTGTGGGTAGCCTTGCAGTGACGTACTTGAAGCTTCCAACTTGGTGTGGGTAGCCTTGGATGTGGGTGTGCGTCGCCTTGCAAATGCGTATCGCTTTGTCATGATGTACTTGTCTCCAAAATCTGTCTATTGCCCTGTACTGCTACACTTTTGTATTGCTTAGTACTGTTGTACTTGTATTGCCTTAACTGAGTGCCTATTGCCTTGCAGTGATGTGCTTGTATTGTGTTGTACCTGAGTATTGCCTTGTACCTGAGCGTGTGTAATGCTGTACTTGTATTGCCTTAATTGTGTCTGTTGCTTTGTACTCAAATGTCTATTGCCTTGAACTTGAATGTCTATTGCCTGGTACTGCTGTTCTTGTATTGCCCTGAACTCGAATGTGTATTGCCCTGAACTCGAATGTGTATTGCCCTGAACTCGAATGTGTATTGCCCTGAACTCGAATGTGTATTGCCCTGAACTCGAATGTGTATTGCCCTGAACTCGAATGTGTATTGCCTTGAAGTGTTGTACTTCTATTGCCTTGAAGTGTTGTACTTCTATTGCCTTGAAGTGTTGTACTTCTATTGCCTTGAAGTGTTGTACTTCTATTGCCTTGAAGTGTTGTACTTCTATTGCCTTGAAGTGTTGTACTTCTATTGCCTTGAAGTGTTGTACTTCTATTGCCTTGAAGTGTTGTACTTCTATTGCCTTGAAGTGTTGTACTTCTATTGCCTTGAAGTGTTGTACTTCTATTGCCCTGAATTGAATGTCTATTGCCTTGAACTGTTGTACTTCTATTGCCCTGTACTTGAATGTGTATTGCCCTGAACTGTTGTACTTGTATTGCCCTGAACTCAAATGTCTATTGCTCTATACTGTTGTACTTGTATTGCCCTGTACTTGTGTGTGTATTGTCCTGAACTGTTGTACTTGTATTGCCTTGAACTCAAATGTGTATTGCCTTGTACTTGAATGTACATTGCCTTGAACTGTTGAACTTGTATTGCCTTGAACTTTTGTGCTTGTATTGCCTTGTACTTGAATGTGCATTGCCTTGAACTGTTGTACTTGTATTGCCTTGAACTGTTGTACTTGTATTGCCTTGAACTGTTGTACTTGTATTGCCTTGAACTGTTGTACTTGTATTGCCTTGAACTGTTGTACTTGTATTGCCTTGAACTGTTGTACTTGTATTGCCTTGTATTTGAATGTGCATTGCCTTGTACTGTTGTACTTGTTTTGCCTTGTACTCGAATGTGCATTGCCTTGTACTGTTGTACTTGTATTGCCTTGTACTCGAATGTGCATTGCCTTGTACTGTTGTACTTGTTTTGCCTTGTACTTGAATGTGCATTGCCTTGTACTGTTGTACTTGTTTTGCCTTGAACTGTTGTACTTATATTGCCTTGTACTTGAATGTGCATTGCCTTGTACTGTTGTACTTGTTTTGCCTTGAACTGTTGTACTTGTATTGCCTTGTACTTGAATGTGCATTGCCTTGTACTGTTGTACTTGTTTTGCCTTGAACTGTTGTACTTGTATTGCCTTGTACTTGAATGTGCATTGCCTTGAACTGTTGTACTTGTATTGCCTTGTACTTGAATGTGCATTGCCTTGTACTGTTGTACTTGTTTTGCCTTGAACTGTTGTACTTGTATTGCCTTGTACTCGAATGTGCATTGCCTTGAACTGTTGTACTTGTTTTGCCTTGTACTTGAATGTGCATTGCCTTGTACTGTTGTACTTGTATTGCCTTGAACTTTTGTACTTGTATTGCCTTGTACTCGAATGTGCATTGCCTTGTACTGTTGTACTTGTTTTGCCTTGTACTTGAATGTGCATTGCCTTGTACTGTTGTACTTGTTTTGCCTTGAACTGTTGTACTTGTATTGCCTTGTACTCGAATGTGCATTGCCTTGAACTGTTGTACTTGTTTTGCCTTGAACTGTTGTACTTGTATTGCCTTGTACCGAATGTGCATTGCCTTGAACTGTTGTACTTGTTTTGCCTTGACTAATTGCCTTGAACTGTTGTACTTGTATTGCCTTGAACTTTTGTACTTGTATTGCCTTGTACTTGAATGTGCATTGCCTTGTACTGTTGTACTTGTTTTGCCTTGTACTCGAATGTGCATTGCCTTGTACTGTTGTACTTGTTTTGCCTTGAACTGTTGTACTTGTATTGCGTTGAACTGTTCTACTTGTATTGCCTTGTACTCGAATGTGGATTGCCTTGAACTCTCGTACTTCTGTTGCCTTGTACTCGAATGTGCATTGCCTTGAACTGTTGTACTTGTATTGCCTTGAACTGTTGTACTTGTATTGCCTTGTACTTGAATGTGCATTGCCTTGTACTGTTGTACTTGTTTTGCCTTGAACTGTTGTACTTGTATTGCCTTGTACTCGAATGTGCATTGCCTTGTACTGTTGTACTTGTATTGCCTTGTACTCGAATGTGCATTGCCTTGTACTGTTGTACTTGTTTTGCCTTGAACTTGAATGTGCATTGCCTTGTACTGTTGTACTTGTTTTGCCTTGAACTGTTGTACTTGTATTGCCTTGTACTCGAATGTGTATTGCCTTGAACTGTTGTACTTGTATTGCCTTGAACTTTTACTTGTATTGCCTTGTACTCGAATGTGCATTGCCTTGTACTGTTGTACTTGTATTGCCTTGAACTTTGTGCTTGTATTGCCTTGCACTCGAATGTGCATTGCCTTGTACTGTTGTACTTGTTTTGCCTTGTACTCGAATGTATTGCCTTGAACTGTTGTACTTGTATTGCCTTGAACTGTTGTACTTGTATTGCCTTGAACTGTTGTACTTGTATTGCCTTGAACTGTTGTACTTGTATTGCCTTGAACTGTTGTACTTGTATTGCCTTGTACTCGAATGTGCATTGCCTTGAACTGTTGTACTTGTATTGCCTTGAACTTTGTACTTGTATTGCCTTGCACTCGAATGTGCATTGCCTTGAACTGTTGTACTTGTATTGCCTTGTACTCGAATGTGCATTGCCTTGAACTGTTGTACTTGTATTGCCTTGAACTGTTGTACTTGTATTGCCTTGAACTGTTGTACTTGTGTTGCCTTGAACTGTTGTACTTGTGTTGCCTTGAACTGTTGTACTTGTGTTGCCTTGAACTGTTGTACTTGTGTTGCCTTGAACTGTTGTACTTGTGTTGCCTTGAACTGTTGTACTTGTGTTGCCTTGAACTGTTGTACTTGTATTGCCTTGAACTGTTGTACTTGTATTGCCTTGTACTCGAATGTGCATTGCCTTGAACTGTTGTACTTGTATTGCCTTGAACTGTTGTACTTGTATTGCCTTGAACTGTTGTACTTGTATTGCCTTGTACTCGATTGTGCAATGCCTTGTACTCGAATATGTATTGCCTTGTACTGTTGTACTTGTTATGCCCTGTACTTGAATATGTATTGCCTTGTACTGCTGTACTTGTATTGCCTTGTAATGTGTTGATTTTTGTTTTTAATATAGTTCTTAGTTATTACTCTGTAGTTGTAGCTTCAGGTTCTTGCAAGGGTAGATGGTTTAGTTTTTGTGGGCTAGCTTGCTTGTATCATAGTGGTTTAGGTGTAGCTAGTGCTTGTACATTGTGTGTTGAGGTAACAATTGTTTCCTTTTCAGGTACTTAAAAAAAATACTTAGAATAAAAAAGCCCCAGCTGGGGGATTTTTTTTTTGCTCCCCCAGCTGGGTTTTTTTTTCCCGGGTCCCGGTCGGTCTGTGAGGCGATGTTCATCGCCTATGTTTGGATCCAGAAAGACCTGGGACCTGGGTTTTGGCAGGCAGGATGATTTAGGAGGCTCCCAGGAGCAACATTCCTGAGGAGTGTGGTGGATGAAGGGTGTAGGTGGATAGAAGCAGAGGAAGTGTAGTTGGTATCTGAGAGCTGGTAGTGGCTTGTGCAGTAGTGCAATGAGGGTTGAGGAATTTTATTGGCAGTGTTAGGTAATAAGAGATTTTGGTGGTAGGTCTTGTCTGTGTGTGTAGAGATGACAACTTTTTCCCTTTCAGGTACTTAAAAAAAAACAAACTTAGAATAAAAAAACCCCAGCTGGGGGATTTTTTTTTTGCTCCCCCAGCTGGGTTTTTTTTTCCCGGGTCCCGGTCGGTCTGTGAGGCGATGTTCATCGCCTATGTTTGGATCCAGAAAGACCTGGGACCTGGGTTTTGGCAGGCAGGGTGATTTAGGAGGCCTCCAGGAGCACAGCTCCTGGGGAGCATTGTGGATTCATGGCAGAAGTGGGTGCCAATGATAGTAAAACGTAATTGGGATCTTTGCAGGAGAGGGCTGCATAGGTGTTGTGTCAGAGGGGTAGTTTGGAGAATTGGAAGGTAACACAGAGAATGTAAGTCAGGCAGATGTTGTGCATGGTCCTTAGTTTTATCTGTAAGTCATTTGTTTAGAGAAAGTAATTGTAAAGATGTATTAGGTGTCTGGAACAAATGGGAGCTAGTATAAAAAGGCATTTTTCCTGCTTTTGTGTACTGTGTCATTATTTCCTTGCTTAGGGACCAATAAAACTTGAATAAAGCTGTGTTTTGCCTTGCTGTGTCTTGTGTCATTGTTTCCTTGGTTAGGTACCAATAAAACTTGAACAAAGCTGTGTTTTGCCTTGCTGCGTCTAATGTCATTGTTTCCTTGGTTAGGGACCAATAAAACTTGAATAAAGCTGTGTTTTGCCTTGCTGCGTCTCATGTCATTGTTTCCTTGGTTAGGGACCAATAAAACTTGAATAAAGCTGTGTTTTGCCTTGCTGCGTCTCATGTCATTGTTTCCTTGGTTAGGGACCAATAAAACTTGAATAAAGCTGTGTTTTGCCTTGCTGTGTCCTGTATCATTATTTTTTAAGGTAGGTTTTGTATGTTGTGTCTTTGTAGTGACTGGATTGGCTGTGTATGTCTGTCTCGGTGTGCCTGTGTATGTCTGTGTCAAATCCTATTTGTCTCTCTCTTGTCTGAGTTGGCCAACTCATTCTCTACTGTCCACTTTGTTCTTGTCTTTCCCTCTTCTACTGCCTCTTTCTGTCTCCTACTGTCTTTCTCATTATCTCTTATATTGTCTTTCTCTCTTGTACTTCTTTCTCTTGTACTTTCTTCTTCCTCTTTCTCTATTTTCTCTTTCTCTATTTTCTCTTTCTCTATTTTCTCTTTCTCTATTTTCTCTTTCTCTATTTTCTCTTTCTCTATTTTCTCTTTCTCTATTTTCTCTTTCTCTATTTTCTCTTTCTCTATTTTCTCTTTCTCTTTCTCTCCTATTTTCTCTTTCTCTTTCTCTCCTATTTTCTCTTTCTCTTTCTCTTTCTCTTTCTCTTTCTCTTTCTCTTTCTCTTTCTCTTTCTCTTTCTCTTTCTCTTTCTCTTTCTCTTTCTCTTCTCTTTCTCTTTCTCTTTCTCTTTCTCTTTCTCTTTCTCTTTCTCTTTCTCTTTCTCTTTCTCTTTCTCTTTCTCTTTTCTCTTTCTCTTTTCTCTTTCTCTTTTCTCTTTCTCTTTTCTCTTTCTCTTTTCTCTTTCTCTTTCTCTTTCTCTTTCTCTTTCTCTTTCTCTTTCTCTTTCTCTTTCTCTTTCTCTTTCTCTTTCTCTTTCTCTTTCTCTTTCTCTTTCTCTTTCTCTTTCTCTTTCTTTCTCTTTCTCTTTCTCTTTCTCTTTCTCTTTCTCTTTCTCTTTCTTTCTCTTTCTCTTTCTCTTTCTCTTTCTCTTTCTCTTTCTTTCTCTTTCTCTTTCTCTTTCTCTTTCTCTTTCTCTTTCTTTCTCTTTCTCTTTCTCTTTCTCTTTCTCTTTCTCTCCTATTTTCTCTTTCTCTTTCTCTCCTATTTTCTCTTTCTCTTTCTCTTTCTCTTTCTCTCCTATTTTCTCTTTCTCTTTCTCTTTCTCTCCTACTTTCTCTTTCTCTTTCTCTTTCTCTTTCTCTCCTATTTTCTCTTTCTCTTTCTACTTTCTCTTTCTCTCCTATTTTCTTTCTCTTTCTACTTTCTCTTTCTCTCCTACTTTCTCTTTCTCTTTCTACTTTCTCTTTCTCTCCTACTTTCTCTTTCTCTTTCTCTTTCTCTCTACTTTCTCTTTCTCTCTACTTTCTCTTTCTCTCTACTTTCTCTTTCTCTCTACTTTCTCTTTCTCTCTTCTACTTTCTCTTTCTCTCTTCTACTTTCTCTTTCTCTCTTCTACTTTCTCTTTCTCTCTTCTACTTTCTCTTTCTCTCTTCTACTTTCTCTTTCTCTCTTCTACTTTCTCTTTCTCTCTTCTACTTTCTCTTTCTCTCTTCTACTTTCTCTTTCTCTCTTCTACTTTCTCTTTCTCTCTTCTACTTTCTCTTTCTCTCTTCTTCTTTCTCTCTTCTTTCTTTTCTTTTAGTTCTAACTTGTCACAATTTTAGTGACAAGTTTAAAATTTAAATTTAAAATTTAAATTAAAAATTTATTTAAAAAAAAACCCTAGCAGCCCCTTGGGAGGAAAAAAAAAAAAAAAAAAAAAATAAAAAAAAAAAAATTTTTCCTCCCAAGGGGCTGCTGGGGCTGCACCGGACATATTATTTTTAATTTTTTATATATACTAGTATATAGGGAAATTAGCATAAATTAGCATAATAGACCCCCCCCCACCAGCCCATCCCCTCCCACACCCACACCCCTACACCATACATCCCACACATACCACCCCCCCCCACCACCACACACTACACAACCACCCACTCACTCCCCCCTCCCTCCCCTCCCAACCGAACAGATCACCATGCCCCAGAAGACGACCAAAGAAGACCCGGACCCCGCGGCGCACCGGACCCCGCGGCGCACCGGACCCCGCGGCGCACCGGACCCCGCGGCGCACCGGACCCCGCGGCGCACCGGACCCCGCGGCGCACCGGACCCCGCGGCGCACCGGACCCCGCGGCGCACCGGACCCCGCGGCGCACCGGACCCCGCGGCGCACCGGACCCCGCGGCGCACCGGACCCCGCGGCGCACCGGACTCCCGCGGGCGCATCAGACCCCGCGGCGCACCGACCCCGCGGCGCACCGCCCCCCGCGGCGCACCGCCCCCGCGGCGCACACCGCTTCCCGCGCGCATCACCGCCCCGCGGCGCGCACCGCCCCCGCGGCGCACCGCCCCCGCGGCGCACCGCCTCGCGGCGCACCGCCTCGCGGCGCAATCGCTTCGGCGGGCGCATCGCCCTCGCAAGAGCACCGCCCCCCGCGGCGACCGCTCCCCGCGGCGCACACCAGCCTCCCCGCGGCGCGCACCGCCCCCGCGGCGCACTGGCCCCCGCGGCGCGCACCGCCTCGCGGCGCACACCGCTTCGCGGCGCACCGCCTGCGGCGCACCGCCTGCGGCGCACCGCCCCGCGTGCACCGCCCGTAAACCCACCCCTAACCCTAACCACGACCCCTAGCCCTAACCCCAAACCCTAACCACGCCCCTAAACCCGCCCCTAACCATAACCACGCCCCTAAACCCGCCCCTAACCCCTCCCCAAGCCCTAACGAAGCCCCTAACCCCGCCCCGAACCCCAACCCTAACCACGCCCCTAACCCCTCGCCTAACACTAACCCCACCCCGAACCCTAACCACAACCCTAACCCCCGCCCCTAACCCCTCCCCAAGCCCTAACGAATCCCCTAACCCCGCCCCGAACCCCAACCCTAACCACGCCCCTAACCCCTCCCCTAACCCTAACCCCGCCACTAACCCTAACCACAACCCTAACCCCCACCCCTAACCCCTCCCCAAACCCTAACCCTAACCCCTAACCCTAACCCTAACCCCCTCCCCTAACCCTAACCCGGCCCCTAACCCTAACCCTAACCCCGCCCCTAACCCTAACCCTAACCCCTCCCCTAACCCTAACCCCGCCCCTAACCCCTACCCTAACCCTAACCCTAACCCTAACCCTAACCCCCCCCTAACCCTAACCCCTCCCCTAACCCTAACCCTAACCCTAACCCCTCCCCTAACCCTAACCACGCCCCTAACCCCACCCCTAACCACGCCCCTAACCCTAACCCCTAACCCAACCCTAACCACGCCCCTAACCCCTCCAACCCTAACCCGGCCCCTAACCCCGCCCCTAACCACGCCCTTAACCCCGCCCCAGCCGTTAGAGTTAGCGTTAGCGTTAGCGTTAGCGTTAGCGTTAGCGTTAGGGTTAGGGTTAGATGC
>CM041103.1:17082-27723 GCA_023079485.1 Archilochus colubris | reverse complement strand
CCTCAAGTCAAGGATGTGGATGAAATGCATGGAGGAGGAGACAAGGGAACCAGCTGAAGGTTAGTCAGGGTGTGCAGTTGGTGGGAATCTGTCTCTCTTGGCTTCCTGACCACATTATGGTTTGTCCTTTTGAAGGCGGAAGCGGTGAGCGAAGCGGGATACGGACACCGGAGGTGGCTGTGACAAGGTGAGCCAAAGCTGCTGGGCTGGAGGAGCAGTTACTTCTCGGGTGTTGTGTTGTCGGTTAGTCATGAGCATCCCCTGTTTGTGGTTTTTTTTTCTTTTTCAGGTGCCCTCCTAACCTCCTTGTGGCACCCCAAAGAGATGGCAGGCAGATGGGTGAGGGGCAAAGGTAATGGAGCAGGAGAGGGATGTCACAGTGGCCTGGGTGTTGTTGGAGGCAATATCTCAGCGTGTGCCTTTTTCTTTGACTTTTGCAGGTGTCGCACACAGTGCCGGTGTGACAAGGCCATGTCTCGAGGAACAGTTGGAGAAGGTGAGATGGCTGTGCACAGAGTTGTTCACATATTTTATGTCAACTCGGTTAAATGTTTCCCCTTTTTTTGCAGGCGGTGTGCATCCTACCTTTGGGAACGGATGACCATTGAAGGTGAGGTGTTAGAGAGCGGGTTCATGCAGCTCGTGGTGGTTGATCAGCAGAACAGTAACTCTCTCTCTCTCTCTTGTTCTTTTAGGTGCCCAAAGCAGTGGTGGAGACAGGATTGAGCTCTGGATCAGGAAGGGGAGAAGAATGCTGTGGGACTCTTCTGAGGCCTCTTCTTTGTAGTGTAAGTGTTTGTAGATGGCTGAAGCAGTCCTAACTGGTGACATGGAATCTGATTTTTTTCTTTTTTTTTTTCTTCTGATTGCAGATGATGAACAGGAACATGTATACTGAAGCAACATGCCTGTCAGACGATGTGGTGTTTGCTGCTGGACATAGATTCAGAACCCCAGCTCTCAGAAAGATAAGTTGAGGGACTGAATCGTCGAGGGGTTGAGGTTGGGAGTTGCCGGAGGGATTTTGAAGTTGCTTTCTGGGAGAGGGCTGTCTGGGAGTAGCTCCCTTTGCGTGCCTAAGCGGAGCAAGTTAGTTTCTGGCACAATGCTAGCGTGGGCAGGGCAGCTCCAGCCTCGGTGTCTGGGGTTGTGTGTTTTGTGTCATCCATCTTTGTTGTCTCAGGCCTTGATGGTCCTCTGTGTCCTCAGAGAGCAAGTCCCGCATCTTGGGCATCATCCCTGCAAAGCCTTTCCTGATCATCATGGTGCTGGTCAGCAGCGTCTTCTTCTTGCATGACAAATGCAAACCGTAGATTGGTCTTTCCTCTTGGAAGTTTCTTGACGGTCATCTTCTGAAACATCATTGCCACTTGCATCGGCATCTCTGGTCATAGATTTTTCTTGGATCGGGAATCGATCCCCACGTCCTCGTGTCCTCAGGTCTTGAAGTCCATGCTTTTGGCATCCATCGCTTCATTTCCTAGCTTCGCAGTCACAGCGGGTGACTGTGGGTCTTCTTGCCAAGCAGTCTTGGGTGCTGGAGATGTGCTTCTTGCTTGGTATTCTTTTGACATGGTCTCATGGTTTGCAGGGTTGTGTCTTGTTTCTTTGAGTGTTTGGCTTGGAGCTGCCCTGCCTGTAGTTGTAGGGTCAGGGATTGTTGGAAGGGTGCTAAAGGGAATCTTCCAGGTGTTGAGTAGCATTTCAGTGACTTGTGTAATCCTGTTTTTCAGATCCCACAAGTCAAGGATGAGGATGAAGTGGATGGAGGAGGAGAAGACAAGGGCACCAGCTGAAGGTTAGTCGGTGTTTGGTGTGGGTGGGAACGTGCTTTCAATATTTATAAGTATTTCTGAGATTAATTTATTTCTTTCAGAAGCGGAATTCCAGGACATGGCATAAAAAGCAGAGGAGGTACGTAGCTGAATGTCATAACAAGGCTTGGTAAAGTCTGTCATAGGGCAGGTGGATGTAGTTGCTCTATGAGTAGCACTAATGGATTTTTTTTTTCTTATCTTGCAAAGGTGTGTAGAGCAGGTGATTCATCTCACTGGGAGAAGAAATTTGGAAGGTGAGTGCAGTGAAATTGACTGCTGGAAGTGTTAAATGATATGAGTATTATTCACGTAAAAAACATTACCTGTGTGTTTTTTTCAGGTGGTGCCTCGGCATCCAGTTCATACTAACATGCCTGAGGGGCATCTGGCGAAGGATTGAGGTAAAGGAGATTGGGCAATTCTTTGGGAGGGTTTTGATAGAAGTAGCAGTATATTACAAATTGCCTTTCTCTTTTCAGGTGCCATAAACAGCCATTGAGATGTCAGGAATTACACCCATCAGCTGCCTAAGAAGGTGAGATGCTAGTAAGCTGTTTCAGTGAGTAAGATCAAAGTCCTTGACCGCTCGTTAAAGCATTTTCCTTTGTTTTTGCAGATGCTGTCCTGGCCATTGTTGGACTTGGCTGAGCCTTTGAGGTGAGGTGGAGTGTGTAACAACAAGGATCATTTTAAGGAGCACAACAGTAATTTTGTCTCTTGGTCTTCTAGGTGACAGAAGCACGGTGTCTCTGAGGAGCGTGTTGACTGAGGACAGCGTGCTGTTCGAGCAGTCGGTGCCGGTAGAAAGGACGCCATAGGATTCTGCATGGTTTATGGAGAGCCATCTTCGGGGAGAGCATCTGAACCTGTGCCTTTTCATCTCACAAACTGTTTCCATGACAGCGCTATGTTGTATTTCATCTGTGCATCCTTCAGGGTTTCAGTCTCAAAGCCCATCAGGTAACAAATCTGTTTATCTGGTGTTTGGTTTTGTAGGGCTCTGTATCTGTTGTGTTTGGCAGCATACTGATTTTGTACTGTAGGTCTCCAGGTATACATTGTATGCGTGACTAGTTTTCAGTGTCTTGCAATGCTTTGCATTTGAATTGCTGTGGCTTCGTGGTGGGCTAGGTGCTGTGGCTTCATTGCCTCCTTGTGTTTCTGTATTAGAGCATCTACTGCATTGTACGGTATGGCTCATGTTGGTGTTGCGCCGTACTTGCCCTGGTGTTGCGCCGTACTTGCCCTGGTGTTGCGCCGTACTTGCCCTGGTGTTGCGCCGTACTTGCCCTGGTGTTGCGCCGTACTTGCCCTGGTGTTGCGCCGTACTTGCCCTGGTGTTGCGCCGTACTTGCCCGGTGTTGCGCCGTACTTGCCCTGGTGTTGCGCCGTACTTGCCCTGGTGTTGCGCCGTACTTGCCCTGGTGTTGCGCCGTACTTGCCCTGGTGTTGCGCCGTACTTGCCCTGGTGTTGCGCCGTACTTGCCCTGGTGTTGCGCCGTACTTGCCCTGGTGTTGCGCCGTACTTGCCCTGGTGTTGCGCCGTACTTGCCCTGGTGTTGCGCCGTACTTGCCCTGGTGTTGCGCCGTACTTGCCCTGGTGTCTGAGTTATTCTATTTTTTTACTCATGTGCACCAAGATTATCTGTATTAGTGTCTGTGGTTCCATTGGTGTTTTCCATGTGTGGTTGTATTGTACTGTGAAGCCTTATTTGTGTGTTAGGGTGGCTTTGTTACAGCTTGTACTGTATTAAATTACAGTGCCCTACATTTGACTGCTTGAGTTTTTATTGCACTGTATTGCTATGCAATATAATGGAGTTTGCATCTGTATTGTACTACATTTGCCTGTATGGGGCTGTATTAGTGTGCCAGTGAGCCTATAGCATTGTAGGGGACTAGCAACACGACTGGGTGTTGCTATGTATGACTATGTACTCAAATATGCATTGCAGACTATTTGTGTCTATCTGCCTATGTTGCATTGCATTTTTGGTAGGTTCCCTTGTGTAGGTTTGTATTTTCCTATGTATTGTATTGCTGTTCAATGGTTATTGTACTTCATATTGTGCTTCAGTATTCCCTTGTAACTGGATACTGCATTGCAACTGATAATGCACGTGAATATGTACTGCATTGTATTTTGGTTTGCATTTGTGCACTGCCTTGTATTTGAGTCTTGTATTTGTGTTTGCACTTGACTATCTGTTTTTACTTGCCTGTATTCCTCTGTAGTGGAGTTAGTTTACTTTGTGTTGCCTTGTAGAAGGATTAATTTTGAGTAGCTTTTTATTTGAATATGTGTTTGTACTGCCTTACTTATTGTTTGTTTGACTTTGTACAGCCCTACTTTAGAGTGGTAGATTTAGTCTGTAGTGTCTGGTCTGCCTTTGTGATGCCTTGTAGTTCAATCCTAATTTGAGTCTGGGCTCAAATTAAATTGAGTTTGTGTAGTTATAGTATTTGAGTGAGTCATCAAAGTATTTGCCTGTAAGTAGTGGAAGTTTGAGTAGAAGTCTGTAATGCCTTCTTTGTCTGTCTTTGACTGTATAGTCTTGAATATTTGTTTATCTCCCTGTTGGACTCTGTCCTTGAATATTGTATTTTCAATAATTGTTTTTGACTGCATTGAGTGTACTTGTGTGTGTAATGTGATGGAACTGGCTGTAATTGACTGAGTATAGCATTGTAACCATCTAATGGTATGCATTGCCATTGCATGTGTATTGATTTGTAATGATGTATGTGTATTGCCTTGAAACTGACTGTGTATGGCCTTGTAGTGATGTACTTGAAGTTTGGACCTGGGTGTGGGTAGCCTTGTAGCTGGGTCTGAGTAGCCTTGCAGTGATGTACTTGAAGCTTGCAACTGGGTGTGGTTAGCCTTGGACCTGGGTGTGGGTAGCCTTGCGGTGATGTACTTGAAGCTTGAAACTGAGTGTGGTTAGCCTTGGACCTGGGTGTGGGTAGCCTTGCAGTGACGTACTTGAAGCTTCCAACTTGGTGTGGGTAGCCTTGGATGTGGGTGTGCGTCGCCTTGCAAATGCGTATCGCTTTGTCATGATGTACTTGTCTCCAAAATCTGTGTCTATTGCCCTGTACTGCTACACTTTTGTATTGCTTAGTACTGTTGTACTTGTATTGCCTTAACTGAGTGCCTATTGCCTTGCAGTGATGTGCTTGTATTGTGTTGTACCTGAGTATTGCCTTGTACCTGAGCGTGTGTAATGCTGTACTTGTATTGCCTTAATTGTGTCTGTTGCTTTGTACTCAAATGTCTATTGCCTTGAACTTGAATGTCTATTGCCTGGTACTGCTGTTCTTGTATTGCCCTGAACTCGAATGTGTATTGCCCTGAACTCGAATGTGTATTGCCCTGAACTCGAATGTGTATTGCCTTGAAGTGTTGTACTTCTATTGCCTTGAAGTGTTGTACTTCTATTGCCCTGAAGTGTTGTACTTCTATTGCCCTGAAGTGTTGTACTTCTATTGCCCTGAAGTGTTGTACTTCTATTGCCCTGAAGTGTTGTACTTCTATTGCCCTGAAGTGTTGTACTTCTATTGCCCTGAAGTGTTGTACTTCTATTGCCCTGAAGTGTTGTACTTCTATTGCCCTGAAGTGTTGTACTTCTATTGCCCTGTAATTGAATGTGTATTGCCTTGAACATGTTGTACTTGTATTGCCCTGAACTCAAATGTCTATTGCTCTATACTGTTGTACTTGTATTGCCCTGTACTTGCGTGTGTATTGTCCTGAACTGTTGTACTTGTATTACCTTGAACTCAAATTGTATTGCCTTGAACTGTTGTACTTGTATTGCCTTGAACTGTTGTACTTGTATTGCCTTGAACTTTTTTACTTGTATTGCCTTGAACTTGAACTTGTATTGCCTTGAACTATTGTACTTGTATTGCCTTGAACTGTTGTACTTGTATTGCCTTGAACTGTTGTACTTGTATTGCCTTGAACTGTTGTACTTGTATTGCCTTGAACTGTTGTACTTGTATTGCCTTGTACTGAATTTGCATTGCCTTGAACTGTTGTACTTGTATTGCCTTGAACTGTTGCCTTGTATTGCCTTGAACTGTTGTACTTGTATTGCCTTGTACTGTTGTACTTGTATTGCCTTGAACTGTTGTACTTGTATTGCCTTGTACTCGAATGTGCATTGCCTTGTACTGTTGTACTTGTATTGCCTTGAACTTTTGTGCTTGTATTGCCTTGTACTCGAACGTGCATTGCCTTGAACTGTTGTACTTGTTTTGCCTTGTACTCGAATGTGCATTGCCTTGTACTGTTGTACTTGTATTGCCTTGAACTGTTGTACTTGTATTGCCTTGAACTGTTGTACTTGTATTGCCTTGTACTCGAATGTGTATTGCCTTGAACTGTTGTACTTGTATTGCCTTGAACTTTTGTACTTGTATTGCCTTGTACTCGAATGTGCATTGCCTTGAACTGTTGTACTTGTATTGCCCTGTACTCGAATGTGCATTGCCTTGAACTGTTGTACTTGTATTGCCTTGAACTGTTGTACTTGTATTGCCTTGTACTCGAATGTGTATTGCCTTGTACTGTTGTACACCTTGAACTGTTGTACTTGTATTGCCTTGTACTCGAATGTGCATTGCCTTGAACTGTTGTACTTGTATTGCCTTGTACTCGAATGTGTATTGCCTTGAACACTACACCTGAACTTGTACTTGTATTGCCTTGAACTCTTTGTACATTGCCTTGAACTGTTGTAAACCTGTACCAATCATTGCCTTGAACTGTTGTACTTGTTTTGCCTTGAACTTGTACTTGTATTGCCTTGAACTGTTGTACTTGTATTGCCTTGAACTGAATTTGCATTGCCTGAACTGTTGTACTTGTATTGCCTTGAACTTGTACTTGTATTGCCTTGAACTGTTGTAATTATTGCCTTGAACTGTTGTACTTGTATTGCCTTGTACTCGAATGTGCATTGCCTTGAACTGTTGTACTTGTATTGCCTTGAACTCGAATGTGCATTGCCTTGAACTGTTGTACTTGTATTGCCTTGAACTGTTGTACTTGTATTGCCTTGTACTTGAATGTGCATTGCCTTGAACTGTTGTACTTGTATTGCCTTGAACTAATGTGCGCTTGATTGCCTTGAACTGTGTACTTGTATTGCCTTGAACTGTTGTACTTGTTTGCCTTGAACTGTTGTACTGTTTGCCTTGAACTGTTGTACTTGTATTGCCTTGAACTTTGTATTGCCTTGTCGTATGATTGCCTTGAACTGTTGTACTTGTATTGCCTTGTACTTGAATTTGTATTGCCTTGAACTGTTGTACTTGTATTGCCTTGTACTCGAATGTGCATTGCCTTGAACTGTTGTACTTGTATTGCCTTGAACTGTTGTACTTGTATTGCCTTGTACTCGATTGTGCAATGCCTTGTACTCGAATATGTATTGCCTTGTACTGTTGTACTTGTTATGCCCTGTACTTGAATATGTATTGCCTTGTACTGCTGTACTTGTATTGCCTTGTAATGTGTTGATTTTTGTTTTTAATATAGTTCTTAGTTATTACTCTGTAGTTGTAGCTTCAGGTTCTTGGAAGGGTAGATGGTTTAGTTTTTGTGGGCTAGCTTGCTTGTATCATAGTGGTTTAGGTGTAGCTAGTGCTTGTACATTGTGTGTTGAGGTAACAATTGTTTCCTTTTCAGGTACTTAAAAAAAATACTTAGAATAAAAAAGCCCCAGCTGGGGGATTTTTTTTTTGCTCCCCCAGCTGGGTTTTTTTTTCCCGGGTCCCGGTCGGTCTGTGAGGCGATGTTCATCGCCTATGTTTGGATCCAGAAAGACCTGGGACCTGGGTTTTGGCAGGCAGGATGATTTAGGAGGCTCCCAGGAGCAACATTCCTGAGGAGTGTGGTGGATGAAGGGTGTAGGTGGATAGAAGCAGAGGAAGTGTAGTTGGTATCTGAGAGCTGGTAGTGGCTTGTGCAGTAGTGCAATGAGGGTTGAGGAATTTTATTGGCAGTGTTAGGTAATAAGAGATTTTGGTGGTAGGTCTTGTCTGTTTGTGTAGAGATGACAACTTTTTCCCTTTCAGGTACTTAAAAAAAAACAAACTTAGAATAAAAAAACCCCAGCTGGGGGATTTTTTTTTGCTCCCCCAGCTGGGTTTTTTTTTCCCGGGTCCCGGTCGGTCTGTGAGGCGATGTTCATCGCCTATGTTTGGATCCAGAAAGACCTGGGACCTGGGTTTTGGCAGGCAGGGTGATTTAGGAGGCCTCCAGGAGCACAGCTCCTGGGGAGCATTGTGGATTCATGGCAGAAGTGGGTGCCAATGATAGTAAAACGTAATTGGGATCTTTGCAGGAGAGGGCTGCATAGGTGTTGTGTCAGAGGGGTAGTTTGGAGAATTGGAAGGTAACACAGAGAATGTAAGTCAGGCAGATGTTGTGCATGGTCCTTAGTTTTATCTGTAAGTCATTTGTTTAGAGAAAGTAATTGTAAAGATGTATTAGGTGTCTGGAACAAATGGGAGCTAGTATAAAAAGGCATTTTTCCTGCTTTTGTGTACTGTGTCATTATTTCCTTGCTTAGGGACCAATAAAACTTGAATAAAGCTGTGTTTTGCCTTGCTGTGTCTTGTGTCATTGTTTCCTTGGTTAGGTACCAATAAAACTTGAACAAAGCTGTGTTTTGCCTTGCTGCGTCTAATGTCATTGTTTCCTTGGTTAGGGACCAATAAAACTTGAATAAAGCTGTGTTTTGCCTTGCTGCGTCTCATGTCATTGTTTCCTTGGTTAGGGACCAATAAAACTTGAATAAAGCTGTGTTTTGCCTTGCTGTGTCCTGTATCATTATTTTTTAAGGTAGGTTTTGTATGTTGTGTCTTTGTAGTGACTGGATTGGCTGTGTATGTCTGTCTCGGTGTGCCTGTGTATGTCTGTGTCAAATCCTATTTGTCTCTCTCTTGTCTGAGTTGGCCAACTCATTCTCTACTGTCCACTTTGTTCTTGTCTTTCCCTCTTCTACTGCCTCTTTCTGTCTCCTACTGTCTTTCTCATTATCTCTTATATTGTCTTTCTCTCTTGTACTTCTTTCTCTTGTACTTTCTTCTTCCTCTTTCTCTATTTTCTCTTTCTCTCCTATTTTCTCTTTCTCTCCTATTTTCTCTTTCTCTTTCTCTCCTATTTTCTCTTTCTCTTTCTCTCCTATTTTCTCTTTTTCTCTCCTATTTTCTCTTTTTCTCTCCTATTTTCTCTTTCTCTTTCTCTCCTATTTTCTCTTTCTCTTTCTCTCCTATTTTCTCTTTCTCTTTCCTATTTTCTTTCTCTTTCTCTCCTATTTTCTCTCTCTTTCTCTCCTATTTTCTCTTTCTCTTTCTCTCTCCTATTTTCTCTTTCTCTCTCTTTCTCTCTCCTATTTTCTCTTTCTCTCCTATTTTCTCTTTCTCTCCTATTTTCTCTTTCTCTCCTATTTTCTCTTTCTCTCCTATTTTCTCTCTCTCCTATTTTCTCTTTCTCTCCTATTTTCTTTCTCTTTCTCTCCTATTTTCTTTCTCTTTCTCTCCTATTTTCTTTCTCTTTCTCTCCTATTTTCTCTTTCTCTCCTATTTTCTCTTTCTCTCCTATTTTCTTTCTCTTTCTCTCCTATTTTCTTTCTCTTTCTCTCCTATTTTCTTTCTCTTTCTCTCCTATTTTCTTTCTCTTTCTCTCCTATTTTCTCTTTCTCTTTCTCTCCTATTTTCTCTTTCTCTCTCTCCTATTTTCTCTTTCTCTCCCTCTCCTATTTTCTCTTTCTCTCCCTCTCCTATTTTCTCTTTCTCTTTCTCTCCTATTTTCTCTTTCTCTTTCTCTCCTATTTTCTCTTTCTCTTTCTCTCCTATTTTCTCTTTCTCTTTCTCTCCCTATTTTCTCTTTCTCTTTCTCTCCTATTTTCTCTTTCTCTCTCTCTCCTATTTTCTCTTTCTCTCTCTTTCTCTCTCCTACTTTCTCTTTCTCTCTCTTTCTCTCTCCTACTTTCTCTTTCTCTCTTTCTCTCTCCTACTTTCTCTTTCTCTCTCTTTCTCTCTCCTACTTTCTCTTTCTCTCTCTTTCTCTCTCCTACTTTCTCTTTCTCTCTCTTTCTCTCTTCTACTTTCTCTTTCTCTCTTCTACTTTCTCTTTCTCTCTTCTACTTTCTCTTTCTCTCTTCTACTTTCTCTTTCTCTCTTCTACTTTCTCTTTCTCTCTTCTACTTTCTCTTTCTCTCTTCTACTTTCTCTTTCTCTCTTCTACTTTCTCTTTCTCTCTTCTACTTTCTTTTCTTTTAGTTCTAACTTGTCACAATTTTAGTGACAAGTTTAAAATTTAAATTTAAAATTTAAATTAAAAATTTATTTAAAAAAAAACCCTAGCAGCCCCTTGGGAGGAAAAAAAAAAAAAAAAAAAATAAAAAAAAAAAAATTTTTCCTCCCAAGGGGCTGCTGGGGCTGCACCGGACATATTATTTTTAATTTTTTATATATACTAGTATATAGGGAAATTAGCATAAATTAGCATAATAGACCCCCCCCACCAGCCCATCCCCTCCCACACCCACACCCCTACACCATACATCCCACACATACCACCCCCCCCCACCACCACACACTACACAACCACCCACTCACTCCCCCCTCCCTCCCCTCCCAACCGAACAGATCACCATGCCCCAGAAGACGACCAAAGAAGACCCGGACCCCGCGGCGCACCGGACCCCGCGGCGCACCGGACCCCGCGGCGCACCGGACCCCGCGGCGCACCGGACCCCGCGGCGCACCGGACCCCGCGGCGCACCGGACCCCGCGGCGCACCGGA